>CAUYQG010272390.1:0-22257 GCA_963574415.1 Tarsius wallacei | reverse complement strand
CTGGAGTGCAGTGGCCGCTCCCGGCCACCACAGCCTCGACCTGCTGGGCTCCGGCGATCCTTCTGCCTCAGCCTTCCAAGTAGCTGGAACTACAGGTGCATGCTACCATGCCTGGCTAATTTTTGATTTATTGTAGAGATGAGGTCTTGCCAAGTTGCCCAGGTGGGTCTCGAACCCGCGGGCTCAAGCAATCCACTCACCTCAGCCTCCCCAGGCGAGGGATTACAGGCTGAGCCACCGAGCGGGAGTTTGACTTTATAACAGTCATCAACAGACCTGGCTTTGGTGACATTTTTATACTAACAGTTGTGGCTTATAAGTCTGGCCAGTTTTTTCTTTTAATATTTTTTCCACTGTCCTTCAGATAATGGAGAATAGCTGCTAATTTTGATATTATTCACAGATTTGAGCGTTTTCATTCATTCTGACTCATCTTTTTCTCATATCCATTCATAAACACATCCAGCCTTTACAAGTTGAGTAGTCTTTGCTTTGGTTCTGTGGTGACTAAAGCTGGCAAAATGTAGATCTGTTTGCCAAGTTAGGTAAATGGTTTTATACAAATATATTTGTTCTGGAATAGATAGGTCTCCTATAAGAAAATCAATTTATTTATATGTGTGTGTGTGTGTGTGTATATACAACTTTGCTCAAAAGATGGAGTTAATCAAATGAATGCTAGTGTCACCATATGACAGGTAGTATAGTCAAAGAAAATGATGGAAACAACCATTGTCATACTACACAACTACACATTGCTACTGTAATTCAGTTCAACTTCCAAAAGTAATACATAGATAATATCTCTTAAAATGAGTATACATTGTTTTGGCATCCCGCATATATATGTGAGTTTGCATTTGAGGGAGAAAAAAACTCATGTGTTACCTTGACAACTGCTTTTATTCTTAATGTTCATTAATAATTTGCCATCATTGGTGAATTAAATAGGATGGTTTCTTGCATTTTAAGGCAAAGTACTGTGGAATAGTATGATTCTTTAGCTCGAGAAATTTTAGTAAACTTAAGTATGGAAATGATTTGTAACATTGAATAACTTAGCCATGGCTTGAGTTTTCTATTGCAGCAAATCAAAAGCCCAGTGAATTTAGCCAGGTTAGTCTGAAGCATGTGAAGAGAAGCAGATTCTACTATACCCTGTGATTAATCTCAGGTGAGCATAACTTACGTATAGCAAAGTAGTATTAGATATTGGAGAATAGCATAGTTAGGTTAATAGAGCTTGTTAGTTGAGAGGGCAACAGCTTCTATAATGAAATTGCAGGACGATTTCTTCTTCACCTGTTGCTGGTAACTACTAGCTTTCTTGTTGCATGTAGTAGTGTTTCAGAAACAGGATGTTGAAGTGGAGAGAGTACTGGATTTGGACCCAGAAAACTGAGGTTAAGGTAACTGCTCTGCTGTGTACAAGTTCTATGACCTTGGGGAAATTACCTAACTTTTCGGAACTCAGGACTTTCTCATCTGTTAAAATAGGGATAATACCTAACTTACAGGGCTTTTGTGAGTCTTGCTTGCATTATTAAATTAATGCATATGAAAATGCTTTGAAAATTATAAAATTCTGTAAGCACATAAGGATTGTTATTGGACATGGTTATTTACCTGCTTTAGTAATTAGTCACAATGTAGTAGGTTTAAAAGATCTCTTCAGCAAAATAAATTAAATTTATTATAGAAGAATTAAAGCAGGGAAAATGTCAGTTTTTAAAAGATGTTTTCTTGGCCGGGCTCAGTGTTTCAGTCTCTAATCCCAGCACTTTGGGAAGCTGAGGTGAGTGGATTGCCTGAGCCCGCAGGTTCGAGACTAACCCTGGCAACTTGGTGAAACCTCATCTCTACAATAAATCAAAAATTAGCTGGTTGTGGTAGTGCGTGCCTGTAGTTCCGGCTACTTGGAAGACTGAGGCAGAAGAATCAATCACGAGAGCCTGGCAGGTTGACACCATCAGTGTGCCACTGCACTCTCCAACCTGGATGACGGAGTGAGACTCCAACTCAAAAAAAAAAAAAAAAAAAGATGTTTTCTTAAAATGATTAGGATATTTAGAATCTATAATTGACTGAAAAATACTAAACCATTTGTACAGTACTTGTTACAGGAAATAGTTATAAAGTATATGTTGTAGGTGCTTCCGATTCTCAAAGTGCTGATCTAGGTGGTTTTCCTTTTTTTTCTTCTTAGGTTTTAAATATAGGTGTGTGATAGGAAGTTTCTGGACTATTTACCCTTAGCTGAGCATTTTTAATATATCAATTTAAGAAAAAGATGATAGCTTGATTCTACTTTAAACACACACACACAACTTTAAAATGTAATGAATTATATTTGGCATGAAAAAGTAAAGGAAGATTTAAAATCATTGTACTTTTTTCTTCTAATAATATTTGACTATATAAAATGTGTATGAGATGTCCTACTTTTGATTATATTTGACTATTTGTTTTACCAATTAATCCGTGGTTTTGAAGAACCATGGGAGGCCTTGATCTTAATTTTAAAGAACTGAGTTGTGCAGACAGTGAAGAGTTCCAAATCCTGGAAATGCTTGCTTTCCCCAGTGTTTGCATACCATTTCTTTTACTATTTTTTTTTTTTTTGAGTAAGGAGTCTCATTTTGTCACCCAAGCTGGATTGCAGTGGCACGCTCATGGCCACTGCAGCCTCGACTTGCTGGGCTCAGGCGATCCTTCCGCCTCAGCCTTCCAAGTAGCTGGAACTACAGGTGTGCGCCACCACGCCTGGCTAATTTTTCTTGATTTATTGTAGAGATGAGGTTTCACCAAGTTGCCCAGGCTGGTCTCGAACCCTTGGGCTTAGGCAATCCTCTCACCTTGGCCTCCCAAAGTGCTGGGATTACAGGCCTGAGTCACCGTGCCTGGCCTTCTTTTACTATTTATTGAACATAACCTGATAAAGTCCAACTCAGCAAATTTGTCCCCCCTTAAAGCACATACTGCATTTCTTTTATGTTCCTTTAAAAATGAGAGCAACCCTACTATTAAAATAAAAAGTAAAAGAACATCTGACTTCACTTTTAGAATATATATTTTCTTAAATTTTCTTCTAGTGTACCTTATTACAACTGAATGTGTGCTGAAACTTGTTTAACATGGGATATTAATTAACCCTATATTTTGAGTTATGTTTTCTCTTTTCTCTTTTAGTAAATTTATTTTACTCTATTTCTTTTACCTAATTTGAGAAGCTGGATTGATTTGGGTCCATAGAGTTTTCCTTATTCTCAGGGGTCTGGATATCACGACCAACTCCATTCTACACAATCCAGGTTAGTCTCCTTTGCAATCTCTAGGAGATAGAGTTCTCTCAGATGCTACATCCTGAGAAACTACTTCAAAATTTTTTTTTTTTAAAGAACGGCTGGGTGTAGTGGCTCACTCTTGTGAGCACTTTGGGAGGCAGAAGTGAGAGGATTGCTTAAGCCTAGAGGTTTGAGACCAGCCTGGGCAACTAGGCGAGAAGTTGTCTCTACTATAGATCAAAATATTAGCCAGGTGTGGTGGTGTGCACCTGTAGTTCCAGCTACTTTGAAGGCTGAGGCAGAAGGGTCACCTGAGCCTAGCTGGGGTTCAGAGTTCCAGGCTGCAGTAGCCGTGATTGTGCCACTGTACTCCAGCCTGGGTGACAGCGTGAGACTCCTACTCAAAAAAAAAAAAAAAAGTGGTGGGGGGGATAACCCTTTTTTCACTGCCCTTATGTAATTTGATGCTCACAACCACCCTCAAGAGAAAGTGGGTATTTTGTCTCCTTTGTAGATTAGGAAATTGACATTTAAGTGATTTGCTCTAGTATAGGTGGAATTTAATCCACCTGAATTCAACTCTACTGCATGAGCTCTCTGAGCTCTAAGTCATTTCTACTATTCAGGTCTGAAGAGAGAATCTTTGCCAGAAGTGATGCAGATTCAGGAATAGAAGAGGGAGATATTTTAGGTTTCAGTCAGGGGGCGGAAGCTCTAAGCAACCAGCCATCTTTTGGGATGATTTTAGAGCCTTGTTGCTTCTTAATACTCTTTATGTTATAGGATTCTAAACTTGCTAGAGAGTTTACGGTGGCATTTTGATTGAGAATCTGCAAGTAAGTAGAAGATTTTTGTTTAACAGTATATATAAAACATACAAAAGGAACTCATTTAGCATAAAAGTTAACATTTGTTGCCTTTGTGGCTAAATTTGACACCTGGGAAAATTACTGTTTTTGCTAATAGGCATGGGTTAGCTTCTATTCCTTACCCCTCCAACTCCAGAAGATCTCTTTATACTTGGTAAGGTTGGGAGTTTAATGTGTACTTATAGAAAGAATTCAAGGACAAGGAGTCACAAGATGGCATAACTTGTGGTTACACAGTGAAAGGAAGCTTTGGCCAGTAGTTAACACAACTCAAGTTGGGTCTTTTTTTTTTTGGTCAGGGTTTCACTCTGTCACCCAGGCTGGAATGCAGTGGCACAGTCATGACTACTGCAGCCTCAACCTCCTGGGCTCAGGCCATCTTCCCACCTCAGCCTTCCAAGTAGCTAGGACTACAGGCACATGCCACCATGCCTGTCTAATTTTTTGATCTATTGTAGGAATGAGGTCTCACCAAGTTGCCCAGGCTGATTTTGAACCCCTGGACTCAGACAATCCTTTCACCTTGGCCACCCAGAGTGCTGGGATTATAGGCCAGAGCCACCTTGTCCAGCTTAAGATGGGCCTTTTGAAAGAAAAAAACAATTATATCATTTGCAGCTTGATTCTTCAAGAACAACACATCATTCCTAATCACGAGGGAAGAGGATTAAAGTGGACACTACAGCAACTTTTTCAAGCTGTGTTGTATTATGTCTTACCCAAAATTGCTCAAACAATTAAAAAAAAGAACCAAGAAAAGTATTACGAGACATATCTCTGAAATATGTGTATTTTATGTATATATAAAATCTGACATGCTTATATCTTTTTATTGCCTGACTTTGCTAACATTTTAAGTGACTCCCCATATGCTTTTTGCAGTTTCCCTGGGATCTGGTTTAGATGCCTGTCAGGGGGAAGTGTCTATGTTTTTGTGACTGTTAGAGCCCTCAGGACACCAGACTGTGCTTAGGAAGGCTTGTGGCAGAGATATAGAGAGTGGGGTGGGAATCCTCAGGGCCATGTGGGTCCTTCTCATTTAACTCTTTCCACATGACTGAGAACGAAAGGAGAAGGACTGGTTTTGTATAGGTTAAGCTGGTCTGGTGAATACCTAGAAAGGTAGGGAAGGTGCCAGAATCATTGCTCACCTGAGGGAGAGACCAGGAATAATAATGACTATGCTAATAATAACCTACTGTATTCTGTCTCTTGGTCAGATAGTTTAGATTTTTTTTTCATTTAATCATTACAAAGCACTTGTGAATATTAATCTCTTTTACTGATGAGGACACTGAGGCTCTTAGAAGTTAGATACTTGCCAAAGGGACATAATTATAAGTTGCTGTCTCTTGATATACTGTGCTTTGTTATGTGGTTGTTGAACAGGTTTGAGAGGATAATATGGCATTTAATTTTGTAGCCAACGAGAAAAAGCTGGCATATGAAGACGACAAGATTCTGAATTTTAAAATGTGAAAAGGATTTCATTAATAGTTTATCAAATCATGACTAGTTCTGGATGATGGAGACAACCTGGAATTACTAAATTAGACTGCTTCCCTTTTGATAAAGTTTGAGAAGTTAGAGGTAAGGAAATCTAAAAGAAATAAACCAGCAGGACATAATTCTTACGGAACTTTCTCTAAGTACAATGAAAATATCAGGGCAAGTTTAGGTAACTCCTTTAGATGTTAGAGCCATAGTGATGTACTGTGGACCATAATGATGCAATTTAAGGCATATGCCAGAAGTTAGAAGTTGGAAGGTGTCAAACAACTCTACTCTTCTTACTTGTGACAGAAGGAAGACTTTGTAGCATATCCTGTGGGTATGACCCATTAAGATAGTTCTGATTTTCTTTATGTTAGTGTGGGTTCAAGCTGTAGTTTCTAATGCACTTTCAGCAATACAAAATTCCAGAATGTCCAGGGATTAAAAGGAACTACTGCAGAGGTAGAAAACACCTTATTCCTTGCCCAGTACTCTCCCTGGTTTATACCCCAACCTAAAGAAATGGAAATGGAGATAACTGTAAAACTCCGTAAGATTTCTTACACAGGCAAAATGAGGGTTAGACACACTGTTTCAAACTCTAAGAGACGATTACCTGATGATTTTTATTCTTAATTTTATTTTAAAACAGAAAAACTAGGGCTCAAATGAAATTACTTAAGTTTCACAATTGGAACTAGAATTCTGGTCTAAAACTTTGTTTTGTGTTCTACTTTATCAAATACTATTTGCCTTTTGTATACACTTATACACATCCTTGAACAGTCTTTTTAACTAATATGGACTACCTCACTTTATTTGGTAAAGCAGTAAATTGTAGGTTTCTTTTTTGTTTTCTTGAGTCGGAATCTCAGTGTCACTCAGGCTGGAGTGCAGTGGCATGCTCATGACCACTGCAGTCTTAACCTGCTGGGCTCTGGCGATCCTTCTGCCTCAGCCTTCCAAGTAACTGGAACTACAGACGTGAGCCACCATGCCAGCTAATTTTTTGATTTATTGGTGAGACGTCTCACCAAGTTGTCCAGGCTGGTCTTGAACCCCTGGGCTCAGGCAGTCCTCTTGTCTCAGCTTCCCAAAGTGCTGGGAGTAGATACCTGGTAGTAGATAGCTGGTCTGGTAGATACCTGGAATGGTAGGGAGGATGCCGTAATCATTACTTATGCAAAGGAAAGAAAGGAATAATAGTGACTATGATAATAACTACCTACTCTATTTCAGGCTCTTTTCTTAGAAATAATGCAGAGTGATGGATGTTTGTATGAGGCCCCAGAATCTGTTCACTTGGTCTCACTTCATAATTAGATAAAAAGAGCAAGTCTACAATTATACTTTGAGAATTTCAACCCCCGCCTTTTCTTAGCTACTTATATTGTTTCCATACTGATGACAGAACTTCAAGTTTGAGAATTTTTTAGCAGTTAAACTGGGAGCTTAGGTTTTAATGTATTAGAGCATAATTGGTGACGTTCTACCATTCTCAGTCACATATACCTTTAAAAGTTTTTAAAATTTATTATACAATTTTTTTTCAAATTTATTTTTCTTGCTCCTTTTACCATTCATATTGCTATTCTGTCTATCTCTTCTCTTACCTTCTCACCTTTTCTCTTTGCTACCTACTCACAACGATTTGCTGTATTTAGAGCTACAAAAAGAGGAGTTGTTATTGCCTTAAAGTTAATAGTGTTTGCATGTTTCCATAGACTCCCCTCTAGTTGTGGTAGGAGGTGAGTTTAACTTCCCTCTTCCAGTGGAATGGGGGAAGACTTACCTCTTGCTTCCAGAGAGCCTTTTCCTCCTTACTTGTGTTCAGCTCATTTTGCCTGGCTGGCTTTTAGTGACTTAGGCTTATAAGACCCATAGATCTCTGAGTTTTCTTTCTGAATTTTGTTCCCACTGCACATTTGTTAGGGCAACATATTAACCTGCATTGGTAGAGAGACCAGGGCTAGTGCATTGCCATCCAGGTTTGCCCCAGTACTTCTTTTCCATGAAGCCTCTACATTCTACTTCTTCCTGCATTGTCATTTGGTGGTTAGGTAGTTAGCAGTGGGTTACTTTTGTGGTGTACCGTTGGTACCTTTGTGTCATAGTAGTTGCATTAGCATTTTTCACTTTTTTGTATACTATAGATGATGCCTTCTTAGAATCCCAAGAATTTTAGTAATTGGATAGGAAAGACTACTTAAACATGTCCTTCCTTCAGTCCTGGCTGTTTTGTTTACATGTTTTGATTTAATTTGTATAAACACAAACTCATTCTGAATTTATTTTCCCCATTTTGTTCCCCCTTAAAGCAATAGTAAACCACAAACATAGGTAGACTATTAAGAAAACTAGATACTCAATAAACTACACTGGAAAGAATATTTTTAAAGACTTTGTTTTAAATGGCTTATTTTACTGGGTGCATTTTACAAAAAATTATATCTATATATGATATATACATAAGGTATAACCAGATCCAATTGGATTTGTAAAATGTGTTTAGGTTTCTAAGGGAAATTCACAGGTTTTTTTTTTTTCCTATAACTTCTAAAACTCTGTTCTTCTTGTCATTTCTAGGGATACCATTTGTTTGCTTTTTCCAGACCTGTTTCAGAAGAATTTCAGCCCCTCTTTAGCAGTTTGTCTTCTTAGTGTTTGAATTTAGCCAATTGACTTCAAATTGTTGCTTTATGTGTGTTTGAGTTTCACACTTGATGAACTAATAAAACTTTGAATCATGGGTAGTAATTAATCATGGGTAGTTCCAAATCAGTAGTTTTTGAGTTAGTAAAATAACTTCATATGTTCTAATTTTGTAAGTTGAAAATATTGAAAAATTGACAAAACGATCTTAAAAGTTACTATTAACTTCTAAAAGCCAATTGCTCTTCTTTTTATTGAATGGACATGAAAAATAAAGATTAAGATAGTGTAACAATTTAAACTTGATTTTAGTTCCATATAGTACAATACACCTACATCTTGAAAGAGCTAAGTTTTTTAAGAAAGCCCACATTTTACTGTGTTCTCTGGTGGGGGGGTTAATGTGATTTGTTTTGCTCTTGAATTAGTTTTATTCAAAATGTGATGTAGAAATGCAATGTCATGTTCTAAGTTTGGTTTGTTTGATTTACAGTAAATGAACTGGAACTTATCTCTTTTACTTTAGGCTTTCAGATAAACTTCTGTGAAAAGGCACAAAGTAAGCTACAAATTTTATGATATTATGTTACTTATTTTTTTCATATCCATCTTGGTATTGGGAATGTGTCCACTATTGTTTCAACTAACCAACCATGGCAATTTTACATTAAAAGAGCTTCCATTTTTCATTCTTTTTCAAAATATAAAAATGTATTTTATTCTTGATTGTAAATTGTTCTTGTTTTCACTTGAAATAGAAATAGGAGCAATATATATACATGTATTCAGATGTATATAAGTATAGAAAAGTATATATAGGTATCCAAAAATGTATATAGGTATTCAGGCTTAATTGTAATTTAAATCACAAGTTGAAAGTTTTAAGATTGGTGTGAAAAGCATATAGCTACATTCAGAGATCTCATGCTTTAAAATTGAATCATTATAAACCAAACAGTGAATACATTTTAATTTTTTTCTTTTTCTTTTTTTTTTTTTTGAGTTGGAGTCTCACTCTGTTGCCCAGGCTAGAGTGCAGTGGCACTCTCATGGCCACCACAGCTTTGACCTGCTGGGCTCAGGCGATCCTTCCACCTCAGCCTTCCAAGTAGCTGGAACTACAGGTGCAAGCCACCACACCCAGCTAATTTTTTGATTTATTGTAAAGACGAGGTCCTGCCATGTTGCCCAGTCTGGTCTTGAACCCCTGGTTTCAGACAATCCTCTTGCCTCAGCCTCCAAAAATGCTGGAATTGCAAGCTTGAGCCACCGCCCCAGCCTTAATTTTTTTCTTTAAAACAAAATTGTTTCTTCCCTACCTCCCTCCCCTTCCTTACCACATTCTGTGTTAGGAAACTAGTCTTTTTACAATACATAATAGATTTTCTATAAAAAAGCGAAGTTTATAAAGCTAAAACAAGTGCATTTTAAATTTAAGTGTCATTTGTAAAAAGTACAGCTAAAAAAAATCACATCTGAAGGAGACTACTGTCCAGTTAACATAAAAACATCTCCA
Organism: Tarsius wallacei; assembly: GCA_963574415.1. Taxonomy (NCBI): domain Eukaryota; kingdom Metazoa; phylum Chordata; class Mammalia; order Primates; family Tarsiidae; genus Tarsius; species Tarsius wallacei. The sequence goes on along the minus strand of CAUYQG010272390.1, from coordinate 12,442 downwards.
AATAGATTGTAGGTAGTTTTTTCTTCTGCTTATTTATTCATAGACTAGAGAAGAAGTGATCATCCTTTGATATATATCATTCTTAAGTAAATTGGTTCAAAGGAAATAAAGTTTAACTTGGATAAGCATTTCTGCTGTGTAAAACTTGTTTTTGGTGGAATCAAAATGCTTAGTTTTTACTGGTTGGCCATTGTGACTTCCTTTGAACTATAGTTAGCAAAAATTTATTTTTTGAATGGTTCACCCATGATGTAATAAATAATAAGTAATAGAGATAAGGCAACTAGACCCTAGTATAACTTTTTTTTTTTTTTTTAATCTGAGTCTTACTCTGTTGCCCAGGTTGGAGTGCAGTGACAAGCTCATGGCCACAGCAGCCTCCACCTGCAGGGCTCAGGTGATTCCTCTGCCTCAGCCTTCCAAGTAGCTGGAACTACAGGTGTGCACTACCATGCCTGGCTTACTTTTTGATTTATTGTAGAGACAGGGTCTCACCAAGTTGCCCAGGCTGGTGTTGAACACCTGAGCTCAGGCAGTCCTCTCACCTCAGCCTCTCAAGGTGCTGGGATTACAGGCTTGAGCCATCGTACCCAGCAAAAATTTTTAATTGGTCCATTACTGTTACCTTTTCCTTGCCTTAAATAATAAATTAAGAATAGTATTTGACTTCCTGCCCATAGTGAACCTGCATATATGTCTATATGTCATGAAGTTACAACTTCTGTTGTATGCTTTTAATTTTAACACATTCACTGTGATAATTTTTAGTTTTTATCTGCATTTTAAAAATATTTCTGTTGATGACATTTCCCTAGTTTGTTGACAAATAAAGTAAATTCTATTAAGTTAAAAAATATATATATTTCTGACTTGGCGTGGTGACTCAGCACCTATAATCCCAGTACTTTAGGAGGCCGAGGTGAAAGGATTACTCGCTCAGGAGTTCAAGACCAGCCAAGGCGGCATAGTGAGACCTTGTCTCTACAAAAAAAAAAATAAAAAATGAGCTAAGTATGGTGACATGGGTCTGTAGTCTCAGCTACTCAGGAGGCTGAGGTGGAAGGATTGCCTGAACCCAGGAGATTGAAACTGTGGTGAGCTGTGATTCTGCCACTGCACTGCAGCCTGGGTGACAGAATGAGACCCCAACTCAAAAAAAACATTCTGTTTAATAGTTAATATTACAGCTTTTAGCTTTTATTTATATTTGGACATAAAATCTTATTTGAGAAAAGCCTGACTTTTTAAAAATTTAAAATTGTCTCCTTTTCCCTAACTTAGTTCTATTGTGGACATAAAACAAGAGAAACATATTGATTATATTAAATTTAAATATGTGTATACAGGGTCTATAAATAGCTCTGTAGCTAGATTAAAAATGTCTATGGATCTTCTAAAAGGTTTTATTGTTTCTCATTGTTTATAGAAATGATAGGTTTGCAGTGTGGCCTACTTTGATACACAAGAAGGACTCTAACAAGGGAGGCTTGGGACAGCAGAACATGTTGGAACTTAATTATGTGGTGGGAGGAGCATATGTATTCCCACTTTGGCATTCACTTTTGGGTGCCTTCATTGTCTCTCACACTGTGACTGTATCCTCGCTATTCACGTCTCCCTTTTTATTTCTCCCTCTTTCCTTAGGGAGTCTCTTTCTCTTTAATTTCCATCTTTTGGGATTTCATACAATTGGATACTTCATGGAGTACATATTGGACGAGTAGGAACTGTACAGTGAGCAAGATTCTTGGCACAGAAACAAATAGAATATGTCCCTACCCTCAGCAGGCCCTCAGTTTAGCAGACTAGAATTGATCCTTCATTGACGATGAGTGTTCAACTGCTGCTGCTATGTACAGATTGATTAGTAGCTGAAGCCTGTGTGAGGGCAGCACAGGAGCAATGTGTAGAGGGCACCTTTGCTCCTACTCTTCTCTCATGAGAGACAATGAGCATAAAGCATGCTGCGAATCTCATCACCACTGCTTTCTCGATTGAAGACCATGTCTCAGGGATCCAGCAATGAACCTACCCTATTTTGGAGTTAACTGTACTGGCTCAGATCTCAGTGGAAGACCCAGGGAATGGGAGCACACACATCAGGGAGGGGAGGGACTGTGGAGTTGGTAGGGATGGCCAGCCCCAAGTTGACAGCATTTATTTTTGTACTATCAGTATTATTATTTTAGGATACATTTTCAGTTGCTTACATATATTAACACTTTTTTTTCCAAGGCTGGTCTTGTGATTTGTATAACTTAAAAATTAAAAGGGAAATTTTGTAATGTTTGCAGGCAATCTTTTGGTTTGCTCTGGAATGCAGACATTAACTTTATAAGTGGTCACTTATTTCTTTAAAAATAAAGGGCTTAAAATCATCAAAGGAGTGGTTTCTCTGCTGCTGGGGCATACTTTAGTCCCAGAATCTTCAGTTTTATTCTAAGGGTGTTTCATATTTGTCAGATAAACTTATATTTAAATTATTAAAAAGAATTACATATCATACAGTAATTGGAGTCGATAGGGCAAAGAGCACAAAAGTAGATATTGTTAAGGTCTGAATAGTTTGAGAACTGACTGCTTCAAATGCTCAATTCTTCATCACAAATTAAAAAGATTTATTGTAAGATGATTCTGATGACTAATGGAAGCTCTGAAGAATTAATTTTTTCCCATTGTTTGACTTTCACTTAGTTTTTGTTCTTTATATTGCTACATCATTCTATTCCAATCAGTTTATTACAATTGCCTGTTATAAGTTAGTGGAGTTTTATTAGAGATGTGTGTTTACATATTTACATGCACAAATAGAGATTACCTATTTAATTTGGGACCCAAACTTCTAAAGAAATTCAGTAAAAATCTACTCTGCACCTCATGGTCTTCCTTTTTTATAGATTATAGTTTGTGCATTTATCTCCTCTTTGATTTTCTAAATATATGTTTAAGATTTATTTTAGATGATAAAATATAATTTAAATTATATGTATTTAAGACAACAGTGTCATATTTCTATATTTCTTTTAATACTGTTGGATCATTGAATTTTTCTGAAGTCTTTATGTAAGAATACTTTAGAAAAATATATTTTCATTTGTAAATGTAGAGTAAGTGTAGCGCTCCTACATTAAAACGTTGATGAACTTATCTGTTATTATTTGGAGATGATGCTTTTGTACATGTAAGAGTACTTATGTAATTTATGACTAAGTTTGAATTATCATATCTCATTGGCTTTAATGAACTAACTTGTAAACACAATTCTTTAGAATATGATTTGCTTGCTTTATAAAACCAGTTTTGTGTGTGTGTGTGTGTGTGTGTGTGTGTGTGTGTGAGTGTGTGTGTGAGGGGCATGTGAGGATTTGCCTAAAAACATAGCTTGTGTTTTTCCACCTTTCAGGTGCTTAACTACCAAAATATTAGTTTTCTGAAATCTCTTAATGCTGATTCTGCACGGAGAGGAATTTAGTTGCCCTGTGTGCCACTCATGACAGAAGCCCCCTTTATTTAGAAACACAGTTTTTGAGAAATGCTTTTATAAATTCAAACTGCCTTAGTGTTGTCAGTATTCTGAGGTGTGTGTGTGTGTGTGTGTGTGTATATAAAATCTATATATTTTATGAGACGTATGACCCATTAAGGATCCTCTGCTAAACAGAGAGAGAACAGTTAGAAGTTTGGCAAATACTCCTAATAATTTAATTTTTATACATGGACACTTTTAGCCCTTTTTTTTTGCAGTGTATTATCACTTCCTGGCTGAAGAGTTCTTGAGCTTTAAAGAATATTTTGGGTAGTGTTGAGTTTCTGTAGCTTTGTGTTTTACATTTTTGGTGGTCTTGAAAGCTTTTTGTGACTTTCAAAAATTTTTTAACTTGGGAATATTTGCATGGCAACAGGATCTTTATTTAGGACATTTTATGCTCTAAAGTTGACAGTTTAAGTTGATGCCGTTAATTGAAATTAGACTGCTGGTGGTGTTTTTGGTGGCACTGCACATCATTGTATTTGGAGAAATAAAAGGCATCTTAATGACTTGATTCTCATTTCATTGTAAAATTATTCTTTTAAAATAAGAATCCTTGATTGTTTTAAAATTGGTAATAATAAAAAGGAAACAAGAGGGGAAAGTCTTTCCAGAAACTTGGGAAAGATATTAATGAGTTTACTGACCTAATAAGAAGTGTCTGTAAAAGATGACGTTTTGACTTTAATGAAGGTAGAAGGTAGGAAACTAGGGAAAGTAAGGAATGAAGGGAGAGTTAGGCCTTTCTGCACTTAAAACTAAGAACTTAGAAAATTCAGCCTGTAATCCCAGCACTTTGGGAGGCTGAGGTGAGTGGATTGCCTGAACCTGCGGGTTCACGACCTGCCTGGGCAACTTGGCGAGACCTCATCTCTACAATGAAATCAAAAAACTTAGCCAGGCATGCTAGCACATGCCTGTAGTTCCAGCTACTTGGAAGGCAGAGGTGGAAGGATTGCCGGAGCCCAGCAGGTCGAAGCTGCGGTGGCCGGGATTGTGCCACTGCACTCCAGTCTGGGTGACAGAGTGAGACTCCAACTCAAAAAAAAAAAAGAACTTAGAAAATGCAGCTGATTACATTTCTAAATTTGCATTTTATATAACAAAAGTCTACAACTAATGACGAAATTTTTATCATTTGGAAATTATTAGATTCAGCTGAGTTTTTCATCAATCATAAGAAACAAAGTGACTACATTTGCTCTTATTGGAGGTTAATACAGTTTAAGTTTATATAAGACGATGAAGTTAGTTGAAAAATGAGACATGTAGGATTAGCCAGACCAATATTCAGTATATTTTTCACTATCTGCAGGGACCATGGTAAACGGCCAATGCAATGTTCTTCCGCTTGGAAAAACCGTTTTTGTATTAAAGATCAAGAATTGTAGTGGTGCTATACTGGCAAAAGTTAAGATTCACCTATTTTCCTTATGCCTTATACCATTCCAAAGGGAATGTTGCCTGATTGTCTTTGATGTTGGAAATGATAGGATCACAAATTCTTCCTGAAAATGATTTTTGTTGCTGGAAATAAGGTTTCTAATAGCTATTGGACCTTCAAAATAATTTGGAGAAGCTTCATGTGTGATATTTTTGAAAAATAAAATAAATAGTGATTTTTTTCCCACATTGCAGAAGGTTTCTCATTATCTGCCAGTTTAAGTTTACTACTAGCAAGAGAAAGATGTTTGACAAAACTTTCATGGTTGAACAGATACAGAGTAGAAATGATGGGGACAGTTTCTAGAGAGTATTCTCAACTGAACCTTCTGTTAAAGTGGTTTTTAATTTAGCTTATACATTTTTCTCTTTAGGTAGAGCTGCCAAATGAATATTAATCAGAAATGAAAATCAGGTGTATACAAACATACTGTATTCACTCCCCTTTAGAGAAGCTCTTATAATGATAAGGAAACAGAGGCACAAATGTAACAGTTAACAAAGCTGTATCTATATATACCCTATGTGTCTAGCTAGCTGGATATAAATATTACGAATGATAAGAAACACTGGGATCTTTAAGGATAGATTAAATCTAGAGCCTACTCTGAAGAAGTGTATGTTCTTTGAAAGATTAAACATGTACAGACAGCTACATGGTAGAATTAATAATAGATAACTCTTACTGTATGCCAAACCCTGTTCTAAGCAGTTTATGTTAATTCCTTTAATTCTCACAACACCCTTGTGAAGTAGGTATAATAGTTATTACAAGTCAGGGAACTGACAGAGAGGTTATGTAAAATTTCCAGTCATATAGCTAATAAGTGGCGAACTGTGTGACCTTGTCTGGTCACAGATTACATGTAAATCATAGTGTTTTCTTGATTCTTAAAAGCAGTGGGTGCTCACAGGAATGATTTTCTTAACCAAATAACTTTTGAGGGGTCTTTATTTGCAAAAAGAAATGATCATGAGATCTGGATCTGCCATTTATATTATATCATTCTGATTTTCTAGCCCAAGAGTTTTATGTTATCTGATAAGCCTTACTGAACATTCAAGTTGAAAGATTCCTACTTATGACTCTGAAGCTAGGGACCTAGGGGATCTGCCACTTGGGAAAAAAATATTTGATAAAAAAGCAAAACTCTTCTCGTGAAGACACAGTCTTCAAGGTTCTCAAATGACTGTATGCCTGGAGACAGCTGAATAAGATAATAGGTCAGGAAACTGGGGAGTCAGTGCACAAGTTGGCATATCCATGAACTGTGTGAGGATAGGCTTAAGAACAAGTTGATGCTTTTAGCAAAATACTTAACACTCTTCCCTTTTTGGCAGAGGTAGAAGAAAGAACATTATTTCTTAAGAGACAAAATCTCACTCTGTCACCCAGGCTGGAGTGAAGTGGCATGATTATGGCTTACTGCAGCCTTGACCTCCTGGGCTCAAGCCATTCTCCCATATTAGCTTCCTGAGATTACAAGCATGCACCACTATTCCTGGCTAATTTTTTTATTTTTTACTTTTTTGTAGAGACAAGTTCTTGCTATGTTGCCCAGGGTGATCTCAAACTTTTGACCTCAAGTGATCCTTCTACCTTAGGCTCCCAAGGTGGTGTGATTATAGGTATGAGCCACCATGCCTGGCCATTTTTTTTTCTTTTGATTTGGATTTCACTCTGTCACCCAGGCTGGAGTGCAGTGGCATGATCACAGCTCACCACAGCCCTGATCTCCTGGGCTCAGGCCATCCTCTGCCTCAGCCTCCCTAGTAGCTGGATCTACAGGTGCATGCTATCATACTTGCTAATTTTTTGATTTTGTTGTAGAGACAGTCTTGCTCTGTTGCCTAGGTTGGTTTCAAACTCCACGGCTCAAGCAGTTCTCTTGCCATGGCCTCTCAAATTGCTGGGATTACAGATCTGAGCCACCATACCTGGCCAAAATTTTTTTTTTTGAGTTGGAGTCTCACTCTGTTGCTAAGGCTGGAGTGCAGTGGCATGCTTACAGCCACCGTAACCTCGACCTATTGGGCTCAGGTGATCCTTCCGCCTCAGCCTTCCAAGTAGCTGGAATTACATGTGCGTTATACCACGCCCGGCTTATTTTTTGATTTATTGTAGAGATCAGGTCTCACCAAGTTGCCCAGGCTGGTCTTGAACCCCTGAGCTCAGGTAGTCCTCTTGCCTCAGCCTCCCAAAGTGCTAGGATTGCAGGCTTGAGCCACTGTGCCCGGCCCCTGGCTAAATTTAAAAAAACCTTTAATGACAGAAAATTTCAACTGTACACAAAATAGAATAATATAGTGAACCCCCGTTCCCCATTACACAGAATCAATAATTATAGCCAATCTTACTTTATTTGTTCCTCCTCTCTCTGCCTATCTCAACTGAAATATTTTAAAGCAAATTTTGATTATCATTATTTCATCCTCATAAATGCCAGTCACATGTCTTCTGAGTGATAAGGACTCTTAAATACATAACCTCAGTACTATTATCTTACCATTAAATGAACAAAACAGTATTACCAGTTGGCTACTCAATGTTTATATTTCCCCAAAGCCTTACAGATGCCTTATTTACAGATAATTTGTTCATGTTGGTATCTCAATAAGGTCCACACATACTTTGGTTGATATGTCTCTTTAAGATTTTTAAAAACTGTAGTAGTTGGCCGGGCTCAATGGCTTTGCCTGTAATCCCAGCACTTTGGGAGGCTGAGGTTAGTGGACTGCTTGAGCCCGTGGGTTTGAGACCAGTCTGGGCAACTTGGTAAGACCTCATCTCTACAATAAATAATAAAAAAAAATTAGCTGGATGTGGTAGTGCGCACCTGTAGTTCTGGCTACTTGGAAGGCTGAGGTGGAAGGATTGCCGGAGCCTAGCAGGTCAATGCTGAGGTGGCCATGAGCATGCTGCTGCACTCCACCAACTTGGGTGACGGAGTGAGATGCCAATTCAAAAAAAAAAAAAAAAAGAAAAGGAAAAGAAAAAACAAACAAAAAACTATAGTAGTTCTCCCTTTTTTTCCTTACCATTTATTTGTTGAAAAAAAAATGGTTCATTTGTTTTGAAGCATTTCACACTTTTAATTTGACTGATTACATCCTTTCAGTGTTGTTTAACACATTCCTCTGTGCTTTGTTATCTCACTTTAACTGGTAGATATTGAAGCTTGATCAGATAGAGATTCAAATTTTTGACAAGAATGCTTCATAGGTGATACTGTGTGCTTCCTATTGTATCACATCGGGAGGCATATGATAATCTGGTTGTAACTCTTGTTAGGATTGACCAATGAATGGATTTAGGTGCTGACAGTGTGATCCATACTGTATAAAGTTCTCCATCAGCCTTTCACCTTATGGTTCTGGCCAATTAATTTTGTCTACATTAATTATTTCATTAGGGATAGGTTAACTCTTGTTTCCAGACATTTTTTAGCGCTGCAGATGGTAACTGTATTGAGCCAAAAAACAAAGTTTGTGTTTGGGGTATACCATTGAATGCAAATTTGTAGAGTTGAACATTGATCATTGCTGACTTAACTGTGCCGTTATTGAAGGGTATGAAAGTATGTGTTCATATGCTCACTTATGCACAAACATTTATTGGAGTGTTCTGTATTATGAGAGAATAAGAACTGGACATCTATCCTTTATTCCCTGGACATGAGTTGACCTATTTATTAATCAAAGCTCTTTAATTTCTGAAGATAATCAAAAGCCATGTCAAGCATTAAGACACTCTGTGGTGAAGTTGAACAACCAGTGGTTTTGCACGATAATTTCTGCCATATTAAGATCAGTCTCAAGCCAAAGTCCAGCTTTTACATTTTACGTTCACTGCTTTAGTAGAGTGCTCAGGTTCTTCAGGGCATTAACTTCCCAGTACTTGGGAATGAGATTTAGTCATCAAAAGTCAGTTTGGTGAGGATAGAAGTAAATAAGAGTTCTCATTCAAGATTAAAAAAAGTAAATCATGATGAACTACTTATGTTCCAATTAGCAGTTACCTTTTTAGTGACTAGTATATTCTTGTCCAACAGATGTTGTTCACCCTTCAAGCAATAATAATTTCTTAACCAGCTCTTCTTTTTCACTATTCCTATTTCAGTTATCCAACTGTAGGTAAATTATTATAGTGTTAGAGTCAATATCTTTTTTTAGTTTATTTAATAGTTGCTTTATAAATGCTAGTGCACCTGTGTTGGGTGCATATTTGTTTAGGGTATATATTTCTTGTTGATGGATTGAACCTTTTATCATTATGTAGTGTCCTTTTGCATCTTTTAAAATCTTTGATAGCTTAAACGTTGTTTTGTTTGATACTAAGATCGTAACTCCTGCCTTCTTTTGTGATCCATTTGCCTGGAAACTCATTTTCCATCCTTTAACTTTGAGTCTGTGTGCACCCCTTGTGGTGAGATGAGTCTCCTGGATGCAGCATATAATTGGGTCATGGTTTCTTACCCAGTTTGCCATTCTCTGTCTTTTCAGTGGTGCATATAGTCCATTCACATTCAGGCTGAGTATTGAAATGTGATTGTTTATCCTTGTCATGAGGTTCTTATAAAGTTTTTTCTTTGCTTGTTTTCGTTTGGCTTTGGGGTTGTATGTGTGTGTTTTTAAGTTTCTTGTTGCATTGTATTCTCTGTTGATTCTGTACTCTGCTGTTTTTTTGGGAAGTATGTAGTCATTTTTTTTTCTTTCTTCTGTACTTAACACCTTTTTAAGTGTCTCCTGTAGAGCTGGTTTGAAAGTTGCATAATCTCTTAGGGATTGGATGTCTGGGAAGGACTTGTATTCTCCATCACTGATGAAGCTGAGCTTGGCTGGATAGGAAATTCTTGGTTGAAATTGTTTTTCTTTGACGACTTTGAATACAGGGCTCCAGTCCCTTCTTGCTTGTAGTGTTTCTGCCAGTAGATCTGCTGCTATTCTGATTGGTTTTCCCCGTTAGGTAGTCTGACCCTTCTCTCTTGCTGTCTTTAGGATTTTTTACTTTTGTGCCTATTTTGTGTAGGTGAATTACTATGTATCTAGGGTTTGGTCTTCTCATTTGATGGCTTGTGGGGGTTCTCTGTATCTCTTGTGCTTGGCTGATCACATCTCTGGTGAGATGGGGAAAGTTCTTTTGGATTACCTCCTGGAATACTTGCTCCAAGTTGTTCTTTATTGCCCTTTCTTCTGGGATACCAGTCAGGTGTAGGTTCAGCTTCTTGATATAATCACACATCTCTTGTAGGCTTTGTTCTTTATTTCTGAGTCATCTTTCTATGTTTTTTTACAGATGGGGTTAATTCCATGTTCTGGTCTTCAAGATCTGAGATTCTTTCTTCAGCTAGGTTAATTCTGCTTTCCATGTTTGACATCTTGTTATTTATTTCCTGGATGAAATTTTTTATTGCCAAAATCTCTGTTACAAGTTCTTTCAGTGTTGCATTTTGTCTTTCTTGAGTCTTGTTCACTCTTTCCATCCATCCCTAATCCCTGTTGTATTCTGGGGCCAGTCATTGGTGACTTCCGTTGTTTGGGCACCAAGGTCTGATTTTTCAGGAGTTTTGTCTTTGGTACACTTGAAATTGCCTGAGGCCTTCCTTTGGTTTGTCCTCATTTGTGACAGATCTCTTGTTTTTCTCTTTAGTTCTGTTATTTAGTGTCAGTGGGAGAGGCTTTCCCTTCTGATGTGTGCTCAGTCCTCTATTCTTCCCTGATCCGGGCTCTGGATGTGTTACAGGGATTCACAAAGTCTGACTGGCTCAGCCGCCATCTTCCCTACTCCCTTGTAGCTAAATTATTAAAGTCTGTCCCTTATAATGTTCTAAAACTGATCTGCTTTTGATGTTCTTTCTTGGATCATTTATAAGTAATAAATTGGAAACGTTTCAGTTAGGAAACTGGTGTATTAAATATACATGAAGTATATAGGATGCAACATATCCTCTATGAGTGTCATTCACTTTTGATTATTCCTAGTTTAGTCTAATCTTTTAAAAACCTACATTTATGAGCAACAAATAGTTCTTGTGTCCACTAAGAAATGAAAGTGTTTTTGAAATTGAGTGGCATCATTTAATGAGGTCCAAAAGAAGCTATTCAGATGGGAAGAGGAATGTAACAGTGCTGTAGTTATTGTTTATTCATACACAATATTAGCTTTGTTTAGAAGATGCTTGTTAATTTTCCAACTGTGTTATTTGTAATAACACTGTTGAATTTTAATTTAAATTCGACTGTGAATTGTTATGTAAAAATTTTAAAAAAAGATTATATAGTATAATGCAACACTGAAATGGAAAGTCAATAGAGTATTCAAAAGAGTGCCTTATGTCACACAACTCATGGCACTTAAAGTACCAAACATATATGTATATTTCTGAGTCAAGGTCTTACTCTGTCACCCAGGCTATAGTGCAGTGGTGTGGTCATGGCTTAACTGCAGCCTTAAACTCATGGGCTCAGGTGATCCTTCTGCCTCTGAGTAGCTGGGACTACAGGTGCATGCCATCATGCCCAGTGAATTTTGAAATTTTTTTTGTAGCAATGAGGTCTTGTTGTGTTACTTAGGCTGGTCTTGGACTCCTGGGCTCAAGCACTCCTCCCACCTTGGCCTCCCAAACTGCTGGGATTACAGGTGTGAGCCACTGAACCCAGCTGCCAGATATCTTGTTGAAAACCAAAAGATGGCTGACTAATTAATGTGTCATGAAATTCTGTTGTTAGAGACATTTCTCTAGTAAAAGCTTCTGGGTAACTGTTTCAGAGAACCTTTACATAAATATGTGAAACCTTGGTATGTTTAATTTCAGTGCAGGTTGTCTCCAACTATTAGTGCAAATGGTCAGTAAAATTTAGCCTTACAGTCTGTCATTTAAAGCTGCCATGTAGTGGTAACTGTTACTTGAAGACTATCTAAATGGTCTCAATTAAATTAAAATATATGTAAAATAATGTATATGAACTAAATTGATTATTTTCCCTTTCTGAATTACTAAGGACATATCATGGTTAAAAGCAGGGTTATTACAACTAAAGTTTTATATGGAGGTATGAATTTTTTGCCTTAAGGATAAGATAATTGGCCAATAGGATAAGGGAGTCAAGTGTGTCCTGGAGAGGGGAGAGACCTCAGAGTGGAGTCAAAAATTAACTGTGATCCATTATGGAGCCATATAGAAAAGAAAGGAAGGAAGATAGACTGTTTTTTTTGAGCTAGGATAATGTGTACTTATATGCTTATTCTTTAAGATATTCTTGAAATCAGGAGTCTGCTAGGTACTTAAAAGACATCTGGCTCGATAATCCTTAATATTTTCATGCCAGTTTATAAATTGAGTATTAATATATAATAGAGACAAATATATTCATAAACCACATTTTCCCACTTTATCTCTATTTCACTTGGAATTTTTTTTTTTTTTTTTTTTTTTTTTTTTTTTTTTTTTTTTTTTTTTTTTTTCTAAA
>CAUYQG010272382.1:0-17969 GCA_963574415.1 Tarsius wallacei | reverse complement strand
TTCCCAGGGGAGTGGCTTTGTCTTCTGTTCAGTGACGTTACCTTGGGAACCCAGGTGGAGACTGCTTGTAGGTGGGCGGTGCAACGCGAGTCTCTGTCTGGAGAATGGCCGAAGTGATAGTTTCACTTTCTCAGATCCTTTTTCTCCACTCTTTGGGTCCCTGGGCAATTGACTATGATGATCTGTGGTAGCATGAGCCTCCCGGGGATCAGCTGCACAGCTGGGTGCTCTATTCGGGGCACTAGAGCTCCGGATTTCAGAGCTCCAAAGCTCCAAAGGGCAGGTGGTGAGTGGCAAAAGTGGCCCTGGGTTGCTCCCAGCATACGTATTTCAGTCAGAAATGGAATCAGTTTCTCTGAGGGGCGGGTGCCCAGAGCCTCCCAGGGTGACTGGAGGTTCAGTCTGGGTATGATATAGCCAGGGAGGGAACTGACACCCGAGATTTCCTTCCCACGAGGGAGCAGCCTGGGACGCAATAGCCGGCCCTGCGTGGGACCTGGGGTCCCTGGGCCTCGGACCAATGCATCTAGCTGTGGGCAAGGGGGTAGGGGAAGGAGAGCAAGGGTCTTTTTGGGGAACTCACATTCGGAGGATCTCACAGTTCTACCTATGCCGTCACCATCTTAACCGGAAGCCCGAAAACAATATTCTGGCTGTTTTCTGTGGTCACCCTCATCTGGATTCTGCTTGGCTGCCTCTTCTCTGTCCAGTCAAAGCCTACAGCCCCTTCTGCCCCCAAAGGCACTGAGTAGGGGAGGGTGGATGGAGAATCAGGGTGAAGGGGTACCAGGACCCATTGCAGAGTTCCGAGGCCTTGGACGTCTGCAGGTAAAATCTACAGTTTAAGTTTTTAAAGGACCACCCAATTCACTCTTAGTTTACATTTGAGGATTTCATGTCCTTGTTGATTTAATTATTATTTATGTTTTTGAGAAAGAAGATTTGCTTGACTCGGTAGAGTTTTCAGGTTCTTGATATTTTTTCCCAGTATAAAGCCATGTAGTAATGAGATTATTCCCTAAATAATTCTCCAGATCCACATTCAATTAATGAATAGAAATTCTGTTAAAGAATTGAAATATTATGACCAGTGAGACATATTCAGGGAGAGAGATGTGAATTTTATTTGCTTAAAAAAAAAAACAACCCTAGCCAACTTGGTTTAATCAGCTGTTTGCCTCTGGGCACTCAGCTGGCGATCTCAATCTGAGATGCGAGAAAAGCGCACCCTGAAGTAGCTGAGAGAAAAGAAGGGCGTCCATTGGATTACAGATCAGACAGAAATGGCCCAGCCCCTCATCTTCTCCTTTGCTCTGAGACTCACACAAAGCTCTTTATTTATTTTATACTTAAAGTGTCAAAGGCGCCTGGGGGTGGGCCTCTGGACTGGGGATTGGCCGACCACACTCCTGGGCTGACATAATAAAAGTCCACCATGTGGCTGTGTGATTCACACAGCGTGTGCATGTCACCAGCCGTCGATGGGTCTTGGCAGGGAGCCTTCTACTGACTTGGGAACAAATGGGACTTGCGTGTCCTCGAGTGGCAGGCGACTGATGAAGAACTGCTTAGATATCTGCACACTTTGAAGGCGCAAGGGCAAAAGTATTATTGTATAGTTTGGTCCGCACACCGGACAACTTCGGCATAGTGACTGCTAGGTACAGTCCAGCACAAGGGACTCCACAGGACAAGGAGTTGACAGCAGGAGTTTACTACTCCTGCGTGATCTTGAGAACAAGTCACAAAAGTGTCTACAAAGACAAGACAGCACATTTCATTTTCTGTTTACTTACCTCTCAACATGGCTTTTTATCACCTCATGGTATACACAAAGGCGCAGAGTCCTTGACAAAGCTAGTCTTAAGAGCCAGAGACTTGATTAGAAAACCGAGCCTACTTCTGATCACTCCATAACCTGTAGCATCAAGGCCCTCGTTTCATCAGTCTGATTTGGAAAAATGAGAACAGTTTTAGGATTTCTGCATTCTATACTTGCTATAAGAGTTCTGTTACTGAGTAAAATGCTGCCCAGTCACGGAGCAAATGTGCTCAGTGCGTCAATCACCTGATTTGGGGGATAACTATTGTTTTTAAGCCATTCCACTTGCTTTCTTTGGTAGCTCTTCAAGCGGAAGGACTCTCATTTTCTCCTTTCTCTAATAAGGAGGATGGCGATCTGAGACTTAGTGTTAATTCTATTCTTTGCTTTTAGTTAATGAAGGAAATTTTGCCAGTATAGAACTAACAGTGATACAGAAAAAATTTTAAAATGAGTAAATTCAAAATAGGCAAGTGAAACACATTAGCTTTTACACAGTCTATTACAGGCACACACAAAAAAGTTTCCTATTGTTTCCTTAATGCCTGGCTTTAATAGTTAACTTAGACGTTTAATATATAAAATAAGATGTACCATATTTGCAAACTTCTCAATGTTTAAGCATTTAAGTTAAGCATTTATTATCTGTTGCATACTGTGCTTAGTGTTTTGAATGTTACCAGAGAAACAAAATAAACATTTCCAACTCACAAAGACAACCTCATTGGAGAGGTAAACATAAGTATATAATTCAACTTATAAAGAATTCCAAAGCAATATTCTGACTCAGATAATGAGTTTATTTAAATTTAGACAAGTTGGAGAATTCATTCCATCCTTCCTAGTATTTCACTATTTAGAGGAAAAGGCTCTGAGAATTAGATTATGACAAAAAGAAACAGAAGAACTGGGTTGATTTCTTACTTTTATAAGATTACAATGAGGAAGGTAGCCAAGAATAATGATCCCCATTTGAAGATAAAGAAAGTCGAAATTCAGTGATTTGTCCAAGTTCAAATAGCAGTTTACTAAAATTATGTGCCAGGAGTCAGACATAGGCTTTTAAGCATCCAATCCACTGTGGTTTTAGATAAGACCACTTTGTGTCTTGGTTTTTGAGGGAAAAAAATGAATAACTACACTTAAAAACAGCAAGTATTATTTTAGGAGATTGTTGATTCTTTGACAGAAATATGTATTCTAGTCTATTTAAATATATTCTAGTCTATTAGGCTCGATTCTCAAATTTTAAAGCACTGAAGTAACAACTGCTCTATTTTCCAAGGGAAAAGGTATCCTAATTTTGACCTTATTCAAGCGACAGTATAATTCCAGAGGGACCAATGAAGGGAAAGGAAAGAACTAATGAGGTCTAAGTGGTGATTGCATTTATAGATTAGTCCTGACAGGAAGCAAATACATCTCCTCCCAGGAGGCCCCGATATAGTCAACTGAGAAATGGGGTCATTATTTATGAGCACAGTGGACCTTTCCCTTTACAATAAACACTTTAATTACTTTAAGTGAGATATTCTTTTTATCAGTAAGAAGCTCAAAAAGTAACAACGGTACAGTCACTTTTCTCCTTGTCTGCTATGTCTGCCATCCTCTCTTATTCTTTACACAACTTCACACAGCACATTGCCTTGCCCTGAAATCATAACGGTAACATGGCACGTACTTCTAAAAAGCATTTCACATACCCAAACCTGCCATACCCCACATAGGGAAAGAATGGGCCAAATGAGGGACTGGCAGCCTGGTCCCTGAGCAATTTCATTTCCATCTGTTTTATATGGTGGCCATCCACATAAAATCTCACTGAAGCCAATAAGTTTGGAAAACTCTTTTCCAAATGGACCAATGAAGAAGGATAGGAGCATAATATTGATGCGCTTTTTATTTTTCAATAAGGTGACGCATTCTCAGTCTACAAGATACTACCAGACATCATAAAACATGCCAACCATATAAATCCACTATAAAAGTTGTTGTGTTATAGAAGCAGAATAACTAACTTGTAACATGAGAGTAAAATAACAAATTTCCTTTTTTTTTTAAAAAAAAGCCCATTTTCTTATTTATAATATATGATGTCATATAAGAAATCATATTAAAGAGTTGGTGTTAATTTTTAAGGTGGGATAAAAGGACTGGGATTATGTCCAAAAAGAACTCGTGTCTTTTAGAGATACATTCTGAAATATTTAAAGATGAATTTATATGAAATCTGAAATTTGTTTCAAAATGATTTGGAGCATAGAGCTGAGGAGAAAAGGAGGACATAAATTAGGCAAGATTGGCTGTAGATTAAATGCTGAGGTGAAATAAAGCATGTGAGGTTTCTTATACTTTCCCCTCTACTTTGGTACATACGTGAAATTTTTAATGCTAACAACATTTTAAGAATTCTGTTTTGCGAACTGAAAGTAAAAAAGTGTGGTCTTGACAAACTCTGAGTAGCGGCAAGAGATCGTTCCAAAACTATTTTAAATCTACTAGTCCCTGGTTTATATCATCAACAAAATTGGGCTTTCACTTCCCTAAAGTGACCACTACTCTGCAAAATGAAGCTACTGCTTCATCCAGTTCTGTAATTAAGTCCAGACTATGCACATTTGGAGTATCTGCTTAATGTGTTACTGTCAGCACACTGTATTTTTCATCAGGGCCTCATTCTACCTACACTCCTATCATGTAATACTTCTATGCAACCATGCTGCATCATCCTCTTAGTGTGTGCTTAGAAATCACAACTGAATTTTAACATTATCTTAAGCAAAATACAAACAAAAAGTTAAATATGGTGCAGAAATAATCATACCATATACTTAAAGCCATTAGCATGGGGTAAATGAGCACTGTATATAAAAACACAAGAAGCACTCTCCCTAGTAACACTGTCTTGGGAAATCAGAGGATGCAACTGTGAAGGAGCGTATTAACCAGGCCTGCCTTTACCAAAACCAACACATTCCTATTATTCTTCCTTCCACGGAATGAAAAGTTAAACAACTGCCAACAAACATTTCAAACTGTGGGAAAGAGTCTCCAACTTCAATTCTCTTTAAATAATTTTTAAACATGAAAAAGTAGTGTGATGATTTGAATTCCTAGTTTTTGACCCAAGGTAACTAATTTTTTTTTTTTTTTTTTTTTTTTGAGTCGGAGTCTTAATGTGTTGCCCAGGCTGGAGTGCAGTGGCACACTCACAGCCACCGCAGCCTCGAACTGCTGGGCTCAGGCGATCCTTCCACCTCAGCCTTACAAGTAGCTGGAACTACAGGCGTACGCCACCACATCCATATAATTTAATTTTTTTATTTATTGTAGAGACGAGATCTCACCATGTTGCCCAGGCTGGTCTCGAACACGTGGATTCAGGCAATCCTCTTGCCTCAGTTTCGCAAAATGCTGGGACTACAGGCGTGAACCACTGTGCCCAGCCAAGGTAACTAATGTTTTTAATCCACAGTGTGCTGTCACAGTTGCCACCAAAAGACAGGGTGGGGAGGGAACATTACTGTTGGTTTAGTACTTTCTGTGCTTTAGGTATTCTGTCGGGAACCTCAGACACAAAACCTTACCATGTAGGCTTCATGATCCCTCCTTCAGAGAAGAGAAAGTTAAGGGCCACGGAGGCCACATCATAAGGGGTATATTCAGAATTTCAAGAAGACTTTGACCCCCGCTGGTGTTTTTAAAACCATTTTCCTTCCAGCCCACTGACACAGTGCGGAATATTTCAAAATGTATCACTACATAGAAAGATAGGATGAATGCAAGTTCTTTTAAATGTTCTTAGACTTCCAATAAAGTAATTCGATAAGTATATGTATATATACATAACAAGTATATACTCTTTCACTTTACTGACAAATTCATTTCTACCTAGTCTGTTCCAAATAGAGTTAATCAAATTCCATAATTTCCTCTAACGCTACTAGAAAGAGACAGCTGAAAAGTCAGAAGACTAATTCAACTGGTCAGTCCCACTATTTTCACATTAAAGATAATTGCTTACAACTGAGCTCTCCCTCGACTTCCACTGGGAGCAGTTCAGGCGAGAACATGCTCTCCTGTCACACTCTGTCTTTTCCAAGCATGGGGGAGTTTTGTCTTGTAACAGATAATTAAAGACGTGGCAGTGCCACTGCTAGGATTTCACTCTTTCTCTTTTACCTCTTCTAAAAGAAGAAACTTTAAAGATTAGATTCCCCCCGCCTTTTTCTAAAGCTGGGTATACCAACTGGCATCGGCTGTATTAAAATCAGGAGAAACCTCAATCAAAAAGCCCCTCTCGGAAGGCAGGCTTTCTTGTTAATATGCACCAACATGAAAGGCTTTCTTTTCATCCTATACAACTACAGTGTGTGTAAATTGCAGGGGGCTCATTGGCATAAATCTCGCCTGCGACCTCTGAGGTAAACTGGATTTACATTACTTTCTGACAAGAATTAAATGAAGGCCTTGTGGATATATGAACAGCCTTCTAGGCTGCAACAGATGGGCATGAATGTGCTCCCTAGGAAAACTATCAGTGACATCTGTGTCCTCCAAATTCTGGTGGTCTCAGCCAATTAACAGGGGGGGAAGAGGTGGGGGTTGGGAGGCCACAGCACAGCCCCCAGCCAAAACCCAGGCAGAAGTGTTTGTGTTTGGAGATGGGATCAGGCTGGCCTGCAGCAGCGAGGTTAGCACTTTATTGTTATCATTCAAATGGAGAATGTGGCTTACAAGCTATTTGTATACCACAGTGAGGATAATATGATTTTTCTCATTTGACCGGAGGAGATGGCCCTCTCTTGCAGCTGATATCATATTTCAGTGCAATCTCTTTGAGACGGGTGTTTATTTTTGTCTCTTCCAAGGCAGGCTGAGGGTGTTGCTGTCTGCCGGTTCTATAGTGCATTCACGTGTCACAAAGCAGGTGAACTCCAAGACAACACAGACATCTTTCCCCAAAACAGTCTTCCTCAAAATCTACTTCTTTCCTCCTTCAAAGTGGCATTTACTGATTTCACCAAAAAAAAAAAAAAAAAAAAATTCAAAATCAAGGTTTCCTGGTTAAAACAAAGTCAAGAGAAATGACATGTGAGATCTTTAGTGAAGTGGTGAAGGATTCCTTGAAAGGTCACAGCACGATGAACCATGAACCATGAACTCTGCTGACTGAATTTACCAGTCTTGAGCACATCAATCCCTCTGTGTTTAACATGCAAGGAGGAGAAAACTGGAGAAACCAAGGCAGAAGATTCCTATTTGGCACCTCTCCTTTTCTGCAATCTCTCAGCCCATCTGTTTGGACTGTGTAGGTCAAGGGACCAGGACTAGGGAGCTAGGATGGGGTTGAAAACTAACATTTACTAATTCAGTACCAGGACTCAAGAGAGGGTTATTTAGGTGTTTCCTGCCCTGCATCTTTGAGGCCCCCACATTAAGAGAAGAGGCTTTAGATCCAAAGTACCCAAGTCTGGATTCTGACTCTAACTCTTATAGATATGAGACAATGGACGAGTTGCTTAACTTCTCTGTGCCTCACTTACTCATCTGTAAAATTGAGCTAACAATAGTATTTACCTCTTAGTAAGGATAAAACTATATAACATGGAAAATGCTTCTGACATTGCTGGGCGGGCTATTTTTATTCAGGTTTTCTTATGTACTGAAGACTCAAGGGTAGAGTTCCCAAACTCTAAACCAGTTTTGCAAAATGAGAGGCATTGTGCTATACTAGTTTTTGAAAATTCAGAAAAGTGATTTTTCATAAGGAGCAACTGTCATTGTAGGAACCTGGGGTCAGGCTTTAAGATTACATATGTCCTTTAATGTAAGATTTTGAAATTATGCTTTGATAAAATGAACTTACTAATTGTCAAACGCATCTAGTTATTTCTAAATTAGAAAATAGAATGTCAAGAGGCAAGTCGAAGAATATATTTAGACCAAAAAAGTGCAATGAAGCTGCTTATTTTAACCTCATTTTCCTAATTACATGAGAATGGAAGTGGGTAACTTGTTCTACCGTAAGTTGGTTATTATATGTGAAGTTTTAGAAGACAATGGTTAATCATAATAATTTTGGTATAAACTATTTACCCCTTTGTCCTAGGTGCTGATTAAAACACAGTAATTCCACATAACCATTGTTTACAACCGTAACAACTACTACAAAAAGAGGGCAAAAGGACCAAGTAGACCTTCTAAGCAAGAGAGCCTACTGGCTAAGTCATAAATACTCAACCCGCTATGTTTTAAAAGTAAATTTTCATATGTGGATTCTTATTCTCTCATTCGTGTCTGCTCTGTATGATTTCATAACCATCCACTTATAAGAACTTTGCAAGCTGAGCCTCAGCCTATAAGACGCTTCTAGAGGAAGTCAATTGTTGGTCAACAAAGAAGTCCCTTGCTCTTTCTCCACAGAACTCACAGCTGACTTGAGAAACCTAGGGACTCATGGTGAAGGTGAAAACAATTGCAGGCACAACTTTTGCACAAATTGTAAAGTTCTTTGTTTATTATCCTACAAACCCAAATTTAATTTTGTCTTATTCTGTTGGCACTGATGTCATGATGCTGAGCAGTAAATGGCAGAGAGGCCTCAGAAGAGAATTCACACCAAACAAAAGCACCTGTTGTTTCGTTCTTGTAATGACCTTAAAAGTGACCAGTTGGCTGCATTTCCCCCCACACTGCTCCTTAGGCTCTTCCCGACACTACCATCTCACACATCATTATTGTATGTAAAAGGAGAATAATTGAGGAGAAGATCGATAAATTTAAAAGCTCTTTAAAAAAAGACATAATGAATTTGGTACAGCACATATTTTTAGATCAAAGATGCCTTTGAAGTGACAAAACCCTAATCCATAAACTACTGAAGCACTTCCTTTCTCTCCCAAGCTGCTTGTTGTCAAATAAAATGGAAGTTAAGGAAATTATCTTTATCTGAAAATGGCCAAAAGAAGCCATCACCTAATGACAGCCTTGTCACAAGCGACAATTGGGGAAATTGTCAGGAAGGCAAGGCCTAACAAGCAGAGGAGTGGGCTTGCTGTTTGCACTAATCTGGCCATGCAGCCCCCACACACAATCCCAGTCGGCTTGCTGTGTGAAACAGCCAAGGCTTTGTCAGCGATAACAGGGACTGGAAAGAACACTCTTTCATGAATATGTATTACCATCCCTCTGTGTCTACAGAGACAAACCCTTCAAAACTGAGATATAAAACACACACACACACACACACACACACACACACACACACACACACACACACTCTCTCATACACTACCAACCAACAAAAACCAAGAGAACCTAAGCTACTTGGTTGAGTGTGGTTGAGTGTGGTGAAATGCTAGTAACTAATGAAAGATCACGCATTGGAAATCAAGCCAGAGGCCCTTGATTCCATGTGTCTGCTGGGATCTTTATTTCCCAGCAATAGAGATAAAGTCTTTGGGGGGCTTTCAATCTTTGGAAACTGTGTGCATAGATTCAAAGATGCTACACGTGGTTACATGGATTGCAAACCACATACCTTATAATGAATTCACCTTCTCGATGACAAATGTGCTCTGAAATTCTAGTACTAAAGTGAAAACAGCTTTGATATATTAACTAAGTTCATGTGGTTTTAAGCAACTTATCAAATCTCATATTAAGTTTCTATGAGATAGTAAAAATACTATGTGGAAAATTAGGATGAAAACATAGCATTTTCCAAAATCGAACAGAGAAGAACATTGTTCAGGCAAAAAGTGAAAAGTGCAAATAAGGAATTTCAAGATGAGATGGAGGGACCCCACTCAGTAAGCCCTTTACAATCCTAATAATAGTGTTTATTTAAGAAAATCCATGTTATGTGTATTCTTTTTCTACAAAGATGTATAATTTCACATTCCTCTCTGGCATAGATCTGGTAAAATATTTTTGAATGTCTGAAATCAGTTTTTCTACTAACACTGAATTTGATTTACTTTAAATATAAATATATGTGTGTGTGTGTTTGACTTTACTTTTTTAGAGGCAGATACAGAAGATGGAAAAGTATAAGCTTGTTTTTTGTTTTTTGCTTTTTCACTTTTTCTTCTGATATGATAAAGTTTGGTTTCCAACTGTGCAAGAGACAAAGCTAAGTTTTGAGGGTTTCCATATTACGCAATGTTTGCCATAGACATTTACATTTCATTAGCATATCCTGCTCTACATGAAATCTAGCGTTGAATGCTCCCAGCGCGCTAAAGCTAATCCTCTTTAAAGAGCTACAGGCTATATTACATGTGGCCACAGCAGCCAGTCTTGCCATCGCTGCATCACTTTGAAGACGATGAACAGAGTTCTCTTGTGTGTCTGTCTGTACCCAGCCTCATAAACCACTACTTTCTGTGCTGTGAAATCCTTCTGTTTTCATCAAGGGGAATTACCAGGAGACTGAAATCTTAGTTACTATTCTGAAAGCTGGACTGCACTTGAAGAAGAGATATGCTGATTTCACTTTTTCCTGTGTCTATCCACAATCTTTTCAACTAAGATTAAAATGAACTATATCCAAGTATTTTTGGTCCTTTGATTAGAATCAAGTGCTAACCACATTTTTTGTCTAGGAAATCTGATCCTGGATAATCAAGAGAAAGAGATTCAGTGATGTCACAGTTTTTGAAGGATAGCATTAAGCATTTAGGTGCAGTAATTACTAGGTAGCTTACTTTCCCACAAAGACAACTCAGCTGACAATATCCAACTAGACAACAGATAAAAAATGCAGTGATCCAATTTCAACAAAATATGGCAAGCAAAACATACAACATTGCATAAATTTTAAATGTATTTTTGATCTAAAAACAAAGAAAAATTAGTGAAGTTTATTATTCTATTCATGGCATTCCCTTAATAATGCTTAAATTACTTTTTAAAGGAAAGCGCTACATTATAAACAAGACTGATTTTGTTTTTCTTCTTTTATGGTAACTATTTTATAAACAAATAATTGGTCTGTAAATTATTTTTTGTGATTTTGAGAACGATTATTGTGTAAAAATTACTATTGAAGAAGTCCATTATCCTGTTTAATGTTATTTTACTTAATGCCCTTTACTTAAAGTCCCACATAGTAAATTTTCCCATGAAAGAACTCGGAGTTTGAAGTCAAATAGATTTGCCTACTACATGGAAGGCATTTTTTGTCTCTCCTGACCATGTGGTGACCATGAGGGGAGTGACCAGTTAGAACTGTGTTTCTGTTCCTCTGGGCCACTTTGGCACTTTCAGAAATTACATTGAAACTTTGCTGTGAGTTTTCCTGCTGTCTCCCCTTTAATGCTGGCAATACCTAAGTTCAGGCTAAAGTCTCATTTGTAAATGTGATTCTCTGCTCGTTCTTATATTCCAGTCACTTCCAAGGTAAAACATACTCTGAAAGATTTTACTTGCAGCCATTCAGATACTAGCAAATACCTTTCTCAGGTGGCATACTTTTTTTAATGCCTATAACACTTCAAAAGTTATTAAAGCATCTCCCCTGTAGGCTTTTCCTTTTATGTCTTACATTGTTTCCTAATTGTCTATTTAGTACCAGCTCCTTCCCACACTTCAAATTTAAACAAGATAGGAAAAAATGTAGTGAGTTGGGTGTTTACAATTGTTTGAGATATTTTATTCAAAAATGGTTTCCCTAGGGGGTGAGGGAGACACTGAGTATGAATATTCTTAATTAAAAAAAGACCTAAAATAGCTGTGGATCAAAAATGATTTTAAAAATGCAAACCCTTCAGCTTTTGTTCAAAATATATTTAAATGTATGTTACTACTGAAGATTTATGAAAATTAATAATTTAGCAGGCTTATGAGAAACTTCATAAATCCTCAAAAGGAAAAAAAATCATTTGGCCACAATTCCAAAAACTCTAAAATATTAATTAAAAATTAAGCTTTCATAATTGAGCCACTTGGAAATTTTAATAGCATTCAGAAATCATCTTATTGTTATTTTTCAATACATTTCCAAACTCAAGGGAGGCAATCAAATGAAAATTGATAGCTTTATAATCTTTAATAATAAAAATGAAAAAAGTATAAATTGTGCGTCTATCACAAAGAAGTAGAAAGACAAATTAAGCCTTGGGAAGTCAGGGGGAATGAATACACATAATTTTTTAAAAAATAATAATTTATAAAACAGTAGATACATTAAAAGCTAGTTGTTTAAAAAAGCCGGTAAAATGGCTTTCAGGAAAATCTAATGCAATGAGAAGAAGAAATATTTTCAGAATGGGAAAAGGGGTAAAAACATTGTTACGGCATATGAGGATAAGAAACTATTATATACAAATCCCATTTTTTAAAATGGGAAAATTTGCATGAAGTACATGTTTTCTAGGACAATTTTGTTAGACTATTACAATTGGTTGAGGGGAAAAAAAAAAACAAGAGCAAATTAAGAATATGTGGGAAAATGTGTCTGTTATTTCCAAGAAAGGTGCCAGGTTCAGATATTTTCATCATGTTGGTTGATATCAACCAGTATTTTTAGAACTGTGTATTTTCCTGGATATTTAGATTATACAGGGAATAGAGAAATATAAAAGACATTTCTAGTTCCTTTTTTGAGGCTGACATAACACTGTTATTAAAACCTGACCATAACAGGAAAAAAATAACTATAGAAGACACTATTGTTGTCCACCCATATCTCCAAAATATTATCTGCTGCAATTACACATTTAATAAGAAATGGATTCAATCTATATATGTAGAAAGAAAACTTACTGAGGTGAATGGAAGAGTAACCAACCAGATATTCCTGGAATCAAAGCCTTAGTATTTTAAAGATGTTATTTTCTCCAAAATCATCTAGCTCTTAATAAACTTAATAAAATATCATCTACAGGATAAATTTAGATCTGGTAAGTGTTTAACAACCAGTTCTCCAGGAAAGAGGGAAAAAAAAAAAACCCCTGATATGTAGCACTTGTCAGTTTCTATGGTGTCAATACTCCTACCATAGTTGGTTTCAAGGTATCAATGTGAGGTCAGGGAAGACAGAGTTGGGAAGAGAGGTACAGCAACACACCCTTTACATAGTCTGTCTACCATGGAGGTACAAGAGGGACTTCAAAAGCATAAATAATAGCAATTCCATTACATAATTAAGAAATGAGTTTTGTCATTTTAAAAATTATTTAATTTTAGTTTATATGTTTAATTTGTAATGATGGTTGTGTTTAACAAATAGTTTGCAGTATTTTGGAAAATTTAATAATTGGTTTTCATGAACCAGTATGAGAAAGTTCCAACATACCACCAAGAGGAACCATGAAAAGCTTTTATAGAAGAGTGACTAGAAAAAAATAGAACTTTCAGGAGACTATTCTGATGGTAGTGAGTTAATTCTTGCTTCCTATCAAGTTTTATAAATTCCATTCCAAAAATATTAAATGATCTCAAGTATTTAGCTGAAATTTCATTAGTGATAAAGCTGACATAAATAGATATGTGACTGTTTTTCTTCATAAAATTATATTCATTATAGTAAAAAAAGACAGAAAGTAGCAAATGTTAGCAAGGATGTGGAGAAATGGGAGTCCTCACACTCTGCTGGTAGAAATGTAAAGTGGTCAAGTCATTTTGGAAAATGATTTGGCAATTATAAAAAATGTTAAACATAAATTTACCATAAAATCCAGTAATTCCACTTTTAATCATGTACCCAAGAGAAGTGAAGCATATATCTACCCAAAGACTTGCCCATAAATGTTCACAGCAACATTATCTATAATAACCAAAAGTAAAAAAGATGTCTCCCAGTGAATGAATGAATAAATGAAGTGTGGTACATCCTACAATGAAATATTATTTGGCAATAAAAAGAAACTTGCTATAGGGCAGCATAGTGAGACTTCACCCTTACCAAAAAAAAAAAAAGTTGCCACATTCTTGTAGGCCCAGCCACTTAGAGACTGAGGTAGAAAGTTTGCTTGATTCCAGGAGTTGGAGGCTGTGGTGAGCCATGATGGTGCTGCTCTATTCCAGCCTGGGTGACAGAGTGAGACCCTGCTTAAAAAAAAAAAAAGGAGAACTTGTCACAAAGTAGATGAACCTCAAAATCGTGCTAAGTGAAAGAAGCCAGACACACAAAAAAACACATATTTGGGGATTCTATTTATAAGAAAATTTAAGAAAAGGCAAATCAGTAGAACCAGAAAATAGCCTGTATGAGGACCACTTGTATACCTAAGTCTGAATTGTACCCTACATCTTTAAAATAAAATTTAAGAATAAAAATATAAAAGCAGTAAATAGATTAACAAGGGTGGGAATGAGGGCTAGGGATAAGAACACAGACTAAGTGTATATGACCATTAGGGATCTTATTTGGGTGATTAAAATGTTCTAAGACTGGCTTTTGATGATAGTTGCACAAGTCAGTAAACTTTCTAAAAAGAACTTAATTGCATACTTACAATGGGTGAAGTTTATGATACGTGAATTATACTTCAATAAAGGGGGGAAAATTATATTCAGCTAAGTTTCATTTATTGATTTTTGGCCATCCTTATTTACAAAAGAGGCAAATGACAACAGAGATTGAGTAACTTGCTTACATTATAAATTATTTTTTTAAACATTAACATTCATTCCTTTGTCCTCATGTCTGCCTTCCTGTCCTCCCCAGATTCCATACTAAACGGCATCTATCTGAATCTCATTTTCCCTACTCTTTTAGTGAACCTTCTTTCCACTGCCCAGTGTACCTCCTAATCTGTCTCCACCGTGTGTGACTGCTCATTTGATTGGTTTTCTGCTAGGGTCACTGTGTCTAACAGGAAGAAGTGAAAACCTGCACTTTTGATTTATTCATATATTCACTCATTTAGATATTCAACAAATATTTATTGAGCATCTACTATGTGCCAAACACTATTCTAGGCACTAGAATACAGCAGTAAACAAAGAGATACAGCAGTAAGCAAAGAAACACAGCAGTAAACAAAAGTAGAGTTAATAGTTTTGAGAAATAGGCTCAAGTTAAGGGTGTGGATTGGCTGTTTGTGTAGCTTTGTATTTGTTTATTTATTTTTCCAAAATGCAAAGCCCCGTGAAAGACTCATGGCAGACAGTTTACGTGCTATAAACAATAAGCATGCCCCCTATCCATTCAGATTGCATAAAGATCCCAAGAGCATGAGGGATGCATCAGTAATATTGAACTGTGATCCCACTGTGAAAGCCCTGCACCTGTCCTCCTCAGGAGAAGTTCAAGAAAATCAAGAACTAATGGAGGAAAGCATTTATTACTCGGATCTGCTTAGACTTAACTAGATCAAGCGTTCCTTTATTCTGATAAAATGGCATATTGAGATAGAGATTATAGTGCCACTAGAAAATGTAAAGAGTTCTAATTTTGCCTTAGGATTATGTGGCTTGAATATATTATATTCACCATGCAGGTCTCTCAGAGCTGGAAACCCACTCACACAGATATTAGTCCCTGTCCTGTCCCATTCCCTCAAATAGGATCCCAGGGGGTTCATTCATTTATATCCCAAGATGGTTCCACTACTTCCTGCTAAGAACATCTAATATTACAGAGGCCAGGAACCCAACAACCCCACCTCAAAGCAATTACTATGCACCTTTTGCAAGATGAAAAGAACTCTAATTGTCTGGGTTATCTTTTTCTTTAGATAAGACAAAAGCTCAATTATTAGAATCACAACAATGAATCCCCAGAAGGAATCGATTGCATTCCTCCTACTGAAAAATGGTCTTAGTATTACTACTGTGAAGTTCTCCCTGGAATTGGTAGGATGGTGAAAACAAATACAAGACCCTCGACATCCAATCTTCCTCCCTGGTTCTAGCAGAAACTGTATATAAGGAGCAAGGATTTTGCAAAACAAATTATCTCAGATGTTTTTTTTTCCTCATCCAGCTTCCAGTAGAGTAATTAGATGTAAGGATTTGGGTCTAACATTAGAAGAGCTTTTGAGTGACCTGGTTTAAAATAATAAGAAATATTCCTCTTTATTTTGACTCTTCATTCTGGGGTATACATCCCCCATGAATATTCTAAGATTCCTATACAAGAACTAAGCTGACCACCTTCTATTGTCCCCAGTGTATACACTATCCTAGTCAGGGTGGTTTAGAAGCTTGCCAGTACTAACAATGGCCCTAACAAAGCTTCATTTGTTGGCTGTCTGGGCTGGAAAACCATTTCTCTTCAGGACATTTGTAGTAGGCAGCTAAAGCTTTGCTTAAAGAGAAATCCTCATCAGAATTGTTTGTTACACAGCCCTCTACCTATGTTAAAATTATAAAATAAAGAACAAAAGAAAAATCTTACTGTATGTTAAGTTGAAAAATGTAAACAAATCTTATATGTGCTGCTTGTCAAAAAATTAAAGAGGAAAAGAAAAAATAATCAAGGAGCTTCAATGCCTTACCTCTTGGAGCTGTAGGGCTGAGGCATCTGAATATCAGAGGGAGATTCTGACCAAGTTATTTCTAGAGGAGAGTAGGCTTGCACACTAAAAGTATTGTGGGATATTTTTTTTTTTATATCAGCAGGAACCAGTGAAATATGTGTGAAAACGAATTCTTAAGCGCTAGACTAAGGAAGAAAAAATAAACATAGCTCCTTTGGGTCAAACTTATTAATATGGGTTCATTTATAAGAAATTCTGGATTCATGGTTCTAGTAGGTGGGATTGGTTATGACAATTGACTTAGTTGGTTGGTTGATACCTGGACTCAGTGGTGGCCTACACTAAGTGAAGTCAAGTTGCTAGAAATTGAGTATAACGTGGAAGGAGAAGGACAGATACTTAAAGATAGGATTATTTGGATGGATTTATCCTGATAATCTGTTTACTCGATCCTGTACTGTATCCCTCCTGATTATTTTCCAAGAATACTCCTTGTATCAAGGTTTTGTGAAATACCTTAGTGGGAAAGCACCACAATCGCTAAAAAGCAAGGCGGTGGCAACTATACTTTGTAATGTGGGGATGAAGGGAGAAGTTGCTGCTATTGAAATGTGTTTCATGATGTGCTCTCTTTGGAACTGAGAGGTATCAGGAGGAAGCTGAGAGGCAGGGTGGGCATGGTTATGCAATGGCAGGACCAGGTCAGTAAGCAGAATTGTTTGACCTCAGGAACAAATATTAATGTTCAGCTTTTTTTTTTTTTCTGGAGTGGGAGTCTTACTTTGTTGCCCAGGCTGGAGTGCAGTGGCACACTCATGGCCACCGCACAGCCTCAGCCTGCTGGGCTCAGTTGATCCTTTCACCTCAGCCTTCCAAGTAGCTGGAACTACAGGCGTGCGCCACCACACCTAGCTAATGTTTTCATTTCTTCTAGAGATGAGGTCTCATCAAGTTGCCCAGACTGGTCTCGAACCTCTGGACTAAGGCAATCCTCTCACCTCGGCTTCCCGGTGTGCTGGGTTTACAGGCGTGAGTCACTACGCCCAGCTAATGTTCAGCTTTAATATATGGTTAGTTCAGTAAGGTCTTACTTGATCTATGTAATCTAAAATCCTAGGTCTGGCAAAGTGAAGGATGACTTGAGGACCACAGTGAAGATTCATAGTCTCTCACTTTCCAGAACTGACTTGGTTCACAAACCAAAAGCCCCTTGAATGAAAGAGAAGCTGGATACTTTCGAGGAAGTTCTCTAAAACAGCATCACAAAGCTTCCCTTTGGCATTCTGCAAAGTGATCTGCAGTAATTTTCTAAGGTAAATGGTAAAGAAACTAAGGTAAGAAACTAAAATAACCAGGCACAGTGGCTCACGCCTGTAATCCCAACACTTTGGGAGACGGAGGTGAGAGGATTACCTGAGTCCAGGGGTTCGAGACCAGCCTGGGCAACTTGGTAAGACCTCGTCTCTACAATATATAAAAAATTAGCTGGGTGTGGTGGCACGTGCCTGTGGTTCCAGCTACTTGGAAGGCTGAGGTGGAAGGATTGCCTGAGCCCAGCCCGTTGAGGCTGCAGCGGTCATGAGCATGCCACTGCACTTCAACCTGGGCGACAGAGTGAGACTCCAACTCAAGAAAAAGAAACCAAAATATCTAGATATTTTAGGGATCATTGTAATTATCTCTAAGCTACAGTTTACCCTAGAAACATATAACAC
>CAUYQG010272375.1:0-47621 GCA_963574415.1 Tarsius wallacei | reverse complement strand
TCACAGAGTGGGAAAACATATTTGCCAACTCTATGTCTGACAAAGGCCTAACATCTAGGATCTACAAGGAACTCAAACGTGCTGAAAAGAAAAAAAACAAACAGCCCCATTACAAAGTGGGCAAAAGATATGAATAGACACATCTCAAAAGAAGACATATGAGCAGTCAACAGATACATGAAAAAATGCTCAGCCTCACTATTCATCAAAGAAATGCAAATTAAAACCACACTGAGATACCCCCTAGCTCCAGTCAGGGTGGCCATCATCAATAATTCAAAAAACAACAGATGTTGGAGAGGATGCAGGGAAAAGGGACACTTCTACGCTGTTGGTTGGAGTGTAAACTATAACAACCTCTGTGGTAAACAGTTTGGCGATTCATAAAAGATCTAAAAATCGACCTTCCATATGACTCCACAATCTTCCTACTTGGAATATACCCAGAGGAAGTCAAATTACTCTGTGAAAAAGATACCTGCACACTCATGTTTATTGCAGCATTGTTCACAATAGCAAAAACATTGAACCAACCGTGTTGCCCATCGAAAGAGGACTGGATGAAAAAATGTGGTACATATACATGATGGAATATTACACAGTCACAAAGAAGGACAAAATTATGAACTTTATAGCAACTTAGATGCATTTAGAGTCTATAATACTGAGTGATCTATAACAGAAACAAAGAATTGAGTATTACATGTTCTCACTTGGAAGCAGACCTTGAACAATTATCGTAATACTGTAAGAAAAGGATTGTCAGTAGTTGGAAACTGCTGGGGGTGGGAGTCAGATTGGCAGTAGTGGGACACATTTCATCATCAAGGGTACAATGAATATTTTTATACCTAATGCTGAATTGCACCCTATATCTTTAAAATTAAAAATTTTAAAAAAGCTACAATGAAATGCAGTACGACGCATATCAGACTGGAGTATTCAGAGCTGTCAATTACATATTTTATGTGATTACTTATGTCTGAAAGAACTGTGGACAATGTTTGCATTGGTAAGGCTCTGTGCTTCACTGGCAAACTCATGGCTCCCTCAGCATTGACCTCTGGGGCTCAGACAATACTCCTACCTCAGTGCTTGAGTAGCTTGGACTACAGCGCATGCCACCACACCAGTCTAATTTTTAAATTATTTTGTAGTGACAAAGTCTCACTATGTTGCCTAGGCTGGTCTTGAATTCCTGGGCTCAAGCAGTACTCCCACCTTTACGTCTCAGAGTGCTGGGAGTATTGGTGTGAACCATATCACCCAATCTATGTATTCAGCTTTCTATACATGTGTAATATATTGGTACTAAGTATACCTTTGCTAGAATAGGTTACATTTTCTCAATTTCTTTTTTTAAATTTTTTGTTAAAGATGTGAGGTACAATTCAGGGATAGGGATACAGATGTTCATTATGCAGGTACCCTTGTTGATAAGATGATCCACCCACCTCCCATCCCCTGGCAGTTTCCCACTATTCCCAATCCCTTTCTTTCAGTATGATGATAGTTGTTCAAGGTCCACTTATGAGTGAGGACATGTGGTACTCATGTTCTTTGTTTCTGTGATAGATCACTCAGTATTACAGATTCTAAGTCCATCCAAATTGCTGAGAAGTTCATAATTTTGACTGCATAATACTCTATCATGTATATGTACCACAATTTTTTTATCCAGTCTTTTTTTGATGGTCAGCATGGATGGTCCCATGTTTTTGCTATGGGTGAATAATGCTGCAATAAATATGTGTGTGGTTATCTTTTTCATAGAGCAATCTGGGTTCCTTTGGGTATATTCCCAGTAGAAGGAATGCAGGGTTATATGGATAATTGATTTTTAGATGCTTTAGGAATTGTCATACTGTTTTCCTCACAGGTTGTACTAATGTACACGTCCATCAACAGTGTAGAAGTGCTCCCTTTCCCTATATCCTTTCCAGCATCTGTTGTTTTTTGAATTATTGATGATGGCCACCCTGACTGGAGCTAGGGGGTATCTCAGTGTAGTTTTAATTTGCATTTCTTTGATGATTAGTGAGGCCGAGCATTTTTTTCATGTCTGTTGGCTGCTCCTATGTCTTCTTTTGAGAAGTGTCTATTCATATCTTTTGCCCACTCTATAATGGGGCTGTTTGTTTGTTTGTTTTTCTTTTTTTGGCACATTTGACTTCCTTGTAGATCCTAGATGCTAGGGCTTTTTCAGATATACAGTTGGCAAACATTTTTCCTAGTCTGGACTGTCTCCCTGATCTCTTGATTGTTTCTTTGGCTTTGCAAAAGCTTTACAGTTTGATGACGTCTCACTTATCTATCTTATCTCCAATGGCATGTGCACTTGGGGTTTTGATCAGAAATTGGTTGCCAGTTCCAATTTTCATGATGGTGTCTCCTGCATTTTCTAATGTTCTTATAGTTTGAGGTTTTATGTTTAGGTCTTTGATCCATTTAGAGTTGATTTTTGTGTGTGGTGATAGGTAGGGATCTTGTTTTGATCTTCTGCATGTGGTCAGCCAATTTTCCAAGTGCCATTTACCCCAGTGGTTGATGGTGGTGGCTTTGTCAAAGAAGAGTTGGTTGTGAAATTGAGGTTTTTCTTCCTGAATCTCTATCTTGTTCCATTGGCCTATATGCTTATTTTTGTACCAATACCAGGTTGTTTTGATTATTGTAGTTTTATAATAAAGTCTAAAGTCTGGGAGTGTGATACTTTCTGCTTTTTTTTTTTTTCTGAGAATTGCTTTGGCTATTCATGGTTGTTTATGTTTCCATATGAATTCCTGCATTGTCATTTCCAGGTCTGAGAAGAATACTGCTGGTATTTTAATGGGTATTGCATTATTCTGTAGGTAGCCTTGAGTAGGATAGACATCTTAACATTGTTGATTCTCCCAGTCCATGCTTTTGCTCAATTTCTAATGATTTATACATACTGTAGTCTCCTCTTATGAAGGATTTTGCTTTTCACAGTTTCAGTTCTATGTGGTCAACTGTGGTCTCAAAATAGGTGAGTTCAGTACAGTAAGATGTTTTGAAAGAGAGAGACTGCATTCTAATAACTTTTATTACAGAATATTGTAACAATTGCTCTATTTTTAATTATTATTGTTGTTAATCTCTTACTGAGCCTAATTTACAAATTAAACTTTATCACCGGTATGTATGTATAAGAAGAAACTTAGCATATATAAGGTTTGGTTCTATCCTTGGTTTTAGGTGTTGAAAATTATACCTCTTGAAAAAGAAGAGAACTGGTATAAGTAATATTATATACATGTCCGTGAGATATTGTTAAATGGATAATGAAAGTTGCTGATATATATATGATATAATTGTAATTCTATGTGGGCACACAAACATATACACATTTAAGGGAGAGAGAAGGGTAGAGAGAGAGAGAGAGAGAGAGAGAAGGAAATACAGGGACAGGATGTTTAAATAAGATGTGAAAAGAGAGGTAGAAGAAGGGAAACAACAGAGTGCCAGATAAAGATAGACAGGAAAAGACAGGCCAACATAGAGACAAGTGAAGACTTCTGGACAATGCATTAATTCTGCTTTTTTTTTTTCCATCCATAACTTTGCACTAGATAAGCATTGTCTTATAACATTATAGTTTTTACATAAGAAATGTAATACAATCTCAACTGCTGGTTCTATTTATGCCAATGTTACTTTCTAAGATATATCCTAAAACCCTTGAATACTTCTTATACTCTGATGAAGAAAATCATTTTAGAATGCTATAAAGCTTTATAATAAAGGTCATAAACACGTACAGCTAACGAATTTATTCATACCAGTGTTTCTTTTTAGAATATTTCATGAAATTCCTAAACACCTCCCACCCCTTGATGAATAAAACGATTACTGCTTTTCACTTTGTATTTTTTATACTTCTTATAAACCTATTTTTAAAGGAAAAATAAGGAAAATTGCACTATTTAAGTGACTTCATTTTTTGGCACTGTGACTGTAATCCATTGCAGAAAATTTTTAGTTTAGTTAATCATACTAATTAACCATTTACATGTGTGTTAAAATCAGTCATTGTTTATTCAGTCATTTACCTGTTTACAGTAAACACGAAGCCTAGGTCAGCATTAGCTTACTGCTACAAATTCCCCTATTGACCTTTTATAGTATGTTTCATCAAGTACAAAATATGTGCCATGAAGAAAAAAACCTCAAAATTGAGCTATTGTACCAAAACTGGAAGTTTCGGAGTGCAGATGAGAGCAATAACTGTACTTTACCATAGTTGTAAATTATTATCATTCCAACAATAATTTCCAGTGATAATTGTAAGTATTAGGAAATTGTCTCAACAATTTTACTTTATATTGATTTTTGTGTACTCCACATCACTAATCACTATGCATAAATTCATTTACCAAAGCATTGAACCAAATTCCCTGAACTATATTGTTTATAGACTAAGAAGCTTCAAACATAATCCTCATGAATGACCTAAAGTTTTCTTTAGAAAATGAGTTTTTGGGTTTTCTGACTTGCCATAAATATGAAAGCAGAGATACATTCCAGGACACCTGCATACTGACATGTTTTTCTTCCCACAAAACACAGCTTAGTAGATTCTGACTGTGTTTTAAGCGCCAAGAGGAATAGGTTCTTGTATAACTGCTTCCTGAGTGATGATGAAAGATCCAAGAAAAAACAAACTGCAGCTAGACACGAAATTAAACATCAGACACAAACACATACCATTATCAGGGTCATTGAGATCTTTTTTGTTTAGAAATTGGGAGTCAAGAAAACTAACATCAGGAAGGAATGCTAGATGTGTTTCTTTTTCTAGGAGGCCTCCTACTTTCTATAAACTTGTGAATTATTTATTAGGAAAGTCTGTATCTTAGTTCAATATTAACAGTGTCTCTGTTAATATTGGGGGGAAGGGGCTTTCCTCTCACCATCTTAAATTTCCTCTTGTATTACTAAGACAGAACTGAAAACTCAGACACTGTCATTTTCAAATGTATGATATTAACTGTGTCTAAAATATTATTCTGCCACCAAAATGATTTCTATAATATTTTATTCTAGTTTAATATGCTTTTTAATAAGATCCAAATCACTATTAAATGTATAAACCTTTTAGGAAATGATATGCTGAGAAATCTGATATGCTGAGACAAGAAGAGACTTCTCCAAGGGTATAACACTAGTGGTTCTTTGTATACACAACTGTGGGAAGTATGTGAGAAATGGAGATTTTAAAAATATGCATTAGGATTACTGAGTACCATAAAAAATGCAGGTTAAAAGAAGTAGCTTTGCTATTTGCCATAGTCTTAAGATAATTCTGAGACGCAGCCCATAATGAACACGATGACTGAGGCAAAGGTGGAAGGGAGTCAGAGGCCACAGTAAAATTTTAAGTTAAGCATAATTCTCTATCAAAATATATTTAAAATACATTAGATAATGCCATTAAAATGTATACATATTCTATTTTAATGATGTTAATTCATTTCCTAAAAGGTTTATACATTTAATAGTGATTTGGATCTTATTAAAAAGCATATTAAACTAGAATAAAATATTATAGAAATCATTTTGGTGGCAGAATAATATTTTAGACACAGTTAATTGAAAGCAGAAATCATCTCACTTAAGACTCTTAAGTATAACAAAGTAGAAAATTAAATTGAAAACAAATCTGTGTTATTCTGATCATCATTCTTCAAGAAAGAACATTAAAGTTGTATAAGAACTCAATTCTTAAGAGGATGCTTTGAAGTAACCAAAAAAAATCATACTCTTACAAATATCAAAACTACATTAATGAAATTTTCCTTATTGTTCAATTCTGTGAGACAAACCCTTTAAAAATTATACCATGTTGTTTGTTAGACTTTAAGAGTTAGATGCTTAATAATATGGTTATTTAATACAGTTTTTTTTTTTCTCTCAGTTTCTCTAGAGACAAGCTCTGAGAGATAAACATGCACTTTATAGGGTGGTCACCAGTTCTAGAGAGAGGGGCTAGTACCTCCCCTTCTATCTGTACAGCACTAATACAGTGTGCTTATAAATGATACCTAGGCATATTGTAGACTTTGATTAATACTATTGACAACTTCTCATACTTTGACAGCAATCAAGGAAATAAATGGAAAGCAGCCTTTTCCTGGGAAAATCTGATGATGGTGACTTTTTTTCTTTTCTTTCTTTCCTTTTCTTTAATAAGTCATGGTCTCCTAACTTTAATTATGCAATGAAATATGCAGACCTTGAGAACAGAAATTTTTCTCAGGTTCATTTGTCCCATTCTATTTACACTCTCCTCACCCAGGAACTGCATTTACTTTGAATATGAGAATAAATATTTTCTTTACCTTGGTAAGTATACTGCTCTCTGACTTTATTTTCTTCTGCTCTGCTCCTGGCCATTCACTCTTCTTAGGGTATAAAGATCATCTAAAAGGAGCTGTACCTTTTTTAAGCATTAGAAAGGGAACTGAAATGTGTGGAGTATTTTCTTTAAATCTCCAGACAAGACAGGTCTTTAAAATATATAAATATAGGTCAGAAAATTCCTTTAATTTGGGGAAGTTAGAGTGGGAAAGGATAGTGAAGCTGCGAAGCAAGCATAAGGCTACACAATGTTGTCTTTTTATTTTCTATTTGGCTTTTGAATCATGGAGCCCTTTAGTCTCTGACCCGAGCTTTTTCAATCTCTACCTTTTCTGTAATATCTTATGAAATTGCATGTTCTCAGATATAATTTATATGCTATTAACTCTCAAATTTAAATCCTTACATCCTACTTTCCCCCTAAGTTTTGGGCTCGTACATCTAATTGCCTGTTGTCTTTCTCATCTGCTAGACATTTCAATAAGGCCAAAACAGAACTATTTAGTCTTCCTAAAATTCCAGCCCCCTCTCAACCTTCTCTGTTTTCAAAAATGGCATCAATGACTCCACCAGTTGCTCAGGACCAAAATGGATATTTAAAAATATACATTGTTTTCTCTATTTTCCTTACATCTCATATCTAATACATCAGTAAATCCTATCCGCTTCCCCTGCAAATCATATGTTAGATTTGTAAGTAAAGTTCTTATAATTGTCTCTGCAATTTACTAGCTGTTGGGACCTTCAGCTAGTTTCTTTGTCTCTATTCTTGTCTTCTCTACAAACAACTAAAAAAAATAATATGACTCTTTAAAACCCCAAATGCCTTCTCATTGAAAAAGAATTACAAATATCTATAACATATAGTAATTCAAATTCTTACAAGAGATAACAAAGGCTTACTAGATGCTGATCAATCCCATATCCTCTTTAGAGGACTCTAGCTGCTATTGTTATTTTACCACTCCATTTATACTTTATAATCAAGTAACATCTTGAAGTCATATTGATATTTCCATTGGGATTTCACAATGGGATTAATTATATAAAATAGAGATCTTTATGATAGTATTTTCTTGTCTATGTATATAGCATTATTCCAATTTATTTAGGTCTTTTGCAACATCTCCTACTAAGATTTTGCAGTTCTATATACAGAGATTTTATAATTTTTTGTTATATTTATTCTTAAATACTTCATATTCTCCGGTACTTTCATGCATTCTGCTTTATCATTGCATTTTGTAATCATTTGGTGCTATTTGACAGAAATTCAACCACTTTCATTACATTAATAATATGCCCAGTTGCTCTATCCAAATTTTATATTACTTTTAACAATTTGTCTGAATAGTCTTTGAAGATCATAGTATCATCCACAAATAATAATAGTTTTATGTTCTTTTAGACAACATATATCTAAATTATTTATAATGACTTTAATTGTTGACAAATTTGAAATAAAAGTGTTATACTAGGCACTCTTGACTCATTTCCAATTTTATAGGCAATGTTTCTAATTCTTTCATGTTTAAAATTGCACTTTCCCTAAATATTTTCTTTATCAAAAGGAGAAAATTATTTTCTTACTTTTCCAAGAGGTTTGTTTCGTCTTACTCTCCCCAAGTTTGACCAAAAACAATTGTATCAGGTAATTTATGTCTGCATAATTTGAAAAGAAATTGTGGTTATTCCTTTTTAATACATAAATATTATGAATGAATGCATGGTTTTTCCTAATATTAAATTATTATTAATGTCCAGAGGTAAGTTTTTTTTTATTCACTAAAATATACTGAGATTTCCTTCATGGCATTGAGCACTGTGGTGGCTTAAAAGAATGCTTATTAATTCTTTGATACTCCACTCATACGTGTATCTGGGCAGGCCTTTATAACTGCCTTGGAGAATGAAACATAAAGGGCATATGCTGTGTGACTTTCAAGGTTAAGTCACAAAAATCAAAACAGTTTCTGACTCTATGGACACAAGCCTTTGGACTTTGAGCTATCAGGAAAGGAGTCTAACTATTCTGAGATTCTATGTTGAAAATACTACAATGGCAAGATTGCATGGAGTTAGAGATGCCTATGAACACACTTTTGTTCAGTTATCAGCTATTGAATCTTTCCAGCTCAAGTACAAGAGATGCTAGTGAATTAGCCTTTACATGATTCCAGACCAGGTACTACCTGACTGCAGCTACTTGGAATAATCTGAGTGAGAGAACCACCTTGAGCCCAGCCAACCTGTAGAACCATAAGTGATAATAAAGTGAAAATAGTTTTATGTGCTGAAGTTGGGTGATTTAATATGCAACAATAAATAATTGAAAAAAATTACTTTTGTTGTTAATATTCAAAGCGAGGTTGAAAACACTATATATGTTCATATCATCAAACTGATTGTCCTATTCAGATCATTTGTTAGATTATAATATTTACTTCTTATATATTTGTCTAAAAGTTTATTTTAGAAGACAAATAAAGTTATGTCAAATCTCTTTTGCTATAAATTGCCTATGTCTTTCTTATTTATCAATAAACATTGTATGTCAGTATTTTTTCTAATATCTTTATTTCAACTTCTGAGTTTAGTCCTTTTATATTTATTGTATTATTAATAATTTGAAGCAAACTTTTGCTTCAAAATGTAAAACCTCTGTCTTAATTGTGTTACATTTTAATGGCTATCCAATTCTCTCCACTCCCCCACCAGTAATAAGAAAATAGCTTTAGCACAATCTAAGATTTCATGTTATAGTCACACTCTCAGCTATCATTGTACTTCTATGATCTTTGAGACCACAGGTCAGGAAACCTACAGCCTGTGAGCCACATTGTGCCTGCTGCAAGCTTGTGTAAATAAAGTCATAAAAAATAGCCAGGCTCATTCATATATGAATTGTCTTTCATTGCTTTCTTGCTACAATAGCAAATCTGAGTAGATTCAGCAGAGACTGTTTGGTTCTTTTTTAAAAAATGTATT
This sequence comes from Tarsius wallacei, assembly GCA_963574415.1. Taxonomy (NCBI): domain Eukaryota; kingdom Metazoa; phylum Chordata; class Mammalia; order Primates; family Tarsiidae; genus Tarsius; species Tarsius wallacei. The sequence continues at coordinate 38,255 of CAUYQG010272375.1, read as the reverse complement.
TTAATTGAAAAACAAATTCTGTATACTTAAGTCTAGAATATTTACCATCTGGGTTCTTCATAGAAAAATAATGACCAACTTTTTTTCTAGAATTTCTATTATAGATACAGTTTCACTTTTCCCCCTATTTTTTGTGGTCTTTGAAAGAAAGAGGTTTTATTAAGTTATTTGGTCATCTTTAGTGTATATATATATATATATATATATATATATATATATATACACATTTTAAAAATTTCTCTGTCATCTTATTTTTGTAATTTATAAGCTATTATTGAAAATTGCAGTCTGCATGTGACAAAACTTTAGGAGCCTTATATTACTGTGAATTTTAACATGACTTCAATGTTTATGATCATTTGACTCATTATAGTATTCCTTCATTTCTTCCAATAGTTTGAAAATAATAATCTGTTGACTCATTGTAGCTCATTGTTGTTATAAATTGTAGTTTTGCTCTTATTGTCTTATATGCAATCTTTTTCATTTTCTCTATAGTATTTTAGTATGTTCAAAACATGTTTTATATTCTTGAATTTCTCTCTGAAATATGTCTGGGTGTAGGTGTGTTTATTATCCTTGGCCTATTATAAGACATTTCAAACTGAGTTACCTTTTATCTCTTAAGTATTATTATTATAGAAATTAATTCAGAGCCGGGCTCGGTGGCTCAGCCTGTAATCCCGCGCTTTGGGAGGCTGAGGTAAGTTGATTGCCTGAGCCCGCGGGTTCGAGGCCCACCTGGGCAACTTGGCGAGATCGCATCTCTACAATAAATCAAAAAATAATTAGCCGGGAGTGGTAGCGCGCGCCTGTAGTTCAGCTACTTGGAAGGCTGAGGCGGAAGGAACGCTGGAGCCCAGCAGGTCGAGGCTGCAGTGGCCGGAGCGGCCACTGCACTCCAGTCTGGGTGACAGAATGAGACTCCAACTCAAAAAAAAAAAAAAATCAACTAATTCAGTTATTTATTTAAACATATTTTCTCCATTTTAATTTTCCTGCATGTTTTATGTCTGTCAATCTGATTCTCTTAATGAGAGAGTTTGAATTTGTTTCCATAGTACTAAGTTTCCTGTTATCTTTTCTTTCTGAGAATTTCTCAGAAGACATTCTCCCAAATGAATAATTTTTGTTCCCTTCATCTTCTGAGAACTTTCTCTGAATACATTTCCTCAATTAAATATATTTTTCTATTATTCCAATCTACAGCATTACATTTTGTACATAATATTTATGTTGTAATATTTTTTGCCATTGCTTCATATTTTTATCTTAAATCTTTTAATACAAGATAGGAGAATACTGACCTTAAAAATTAATATGTTCTACTCTTTTTGTATTGATGAAATATTTATTCCAGAATTTATTTTTTTTAATTGTTATTGTCCTAAATGTTTTGCATTTTTGAGTAATAGTTCATTGTCTTTCAGGAGTGTTTGTTGTTTACTGAGGTGGTATTTATAAAGGAAAGCCAAAAAGACACCAAATCAAGTGAACTGAGAGTTCTCATGGGTTTGTAGACAATGACCTCTGTGGTGGAGAGCTTTAAACACTAAGAAAATTGTCAACATAACTTACCATCTCAGAAAACATATCTCTTTTGCCCTCCAAAGCCCAGACCACTCTACTCATGAAGAAACAGCTTGGAGAGAAAACACTGTGCTAGTCTTCAAGATGTAATAGCACATTCTGAGGGTTTGGAGGGTGAGGATAAGAAGTAATAGTATGAGGCTACTCAGCCCTTATTAATTTTTTTCTAGTTTCTCACATTTATGGAGCTATTGTGCTGCACTGATTTTATTCTTTTTGAGCCCTCTCCAGAATTTTCTAAATGTCTATATTTCTTTAAATATGTATTTTTAATTTTAGGTTCAGAAGGTACACATGTATTCATTACATGTTAATGTCCATATTTCTAATACTATTCTCATCAAGGTAGTCAAAGCTTTTTCTACCTGGTGTCTCAAAATGCTTTCAGCCTTGACCAACCACCCAATTCCAAAGTCACTTCTACACTGTTAAGTATTTATAATGTATTTTAGTATTTTTGTACTTTCTGGTACCAAAATCTGTATTAACTTGCTAGGGTTATCATAATAAATATTACAAGTTATATGACTTGAACAACTGAAATTTATTATCTCACGGTTCTGGAAGGTAAACGTCTGAAATCAAGATGTTGGCAGGGTTAGTTCTTTCAGAGAGCTATGACAGAAGGATCTGTTCCAGGTCTCTTTTCTAAGTCTGTAGATGGCTGTCTTCATGTTTAGTGGCCTTCTTCTTGTAGTTATATTTGTGTCTCTGTGTTCAAATCCCACCTCCCCCCACTTTGTTTTTTGAGTTGGAGTTTCACCCTGGCATCCAGGCTGGAGTACAGTGGCACACTCACAGCCACCCCAGCTTCGACCTGCTGGGCTCAGGCAATCCTTCCTCCTCAGCCTTCCAAGTAGCTGAAACTACAAGCGTGCGCTACCGTGCCTGGCTAATTTTTTGATTTATTGTGGAGATGAAGTCTCACCAAGCTGCCTAGGCTGTTCTTGAACCCGTGGGCTCAGGCAATTCCCTCACCTCGGCCTGCCAAAGTGATAGAATTACAGGCTTGAATCACCAAGCACGACCAAATTTCCCCTTTCTATAAGGACATTGGTCATATTGGATTAGAGTCCATTTTAATAACCTCATTTAAATTTAATTGCTTTTGTGAATATTCTATCTCCAAATAAGATCACATTCTGAAGTACCAGAGATCAAATGTCAAAAGTTGAACTTTGCAGGGTCACAATTCAATCCATAACTTAAAATAATATAGAAAATAGAAAAAAATGTGAATGACTATGTAAGCATCTACCTTTGACCCATCTGATCTCAATTGTTAGTTTTGACAGTCTCAAAGCTAATGTATATTACAAAGCTAGAAGTACTATCTGGACATAACCAACTACCATTCAAATTTATCTAATACCAGAGCAAAAGAATGCATAAAATCAGAACTGTACCTAGAAATTCACAGTGTATGATTGCCTTGGCTATGCACCATCAGAGTGTAGATTGGAAACATCCTTAAAAGCATTGAAGTAAAACAGAATGCAATGATATTAGCTAATTTTGTGATCATCTGATGGCACTTGAGATGTGACTCTGCCACTCTTGTCAGTGCTGGATGAAATGTCAATCATAATATCCAAATCAGAGCCACTCAAGGCACTACAGAATAAAATATTATTTTCAGGGTGAATAAAATTGTCTTGAAATACAAAAAAAAAAAAAAAAAACTGGTAAAGTTAGAATATTAACAAAAGAAATTCTAATTTGCATTTAATTTGATGTCTTTTTTTCCCTGACCCTTAAATATTGATAACAAATCTATTTTTATCACATTTTCTCAACTTCCTTACAAATCCAGTCTAAAGCCAATATGTTCATAGTACTCTATCTGGGCTGAAAATATAAATATTAACGTAAGTGTTTGCATTAAAATAAAAAGGCAGATATACAAAAATTCTATTTTATCATTTTTAAATAGATAAAAACAAAGAAATTTATTTTAGATTTAGAGGGTACATGTGCAGGTTTGTGATGGGGCATATTGTGTGATGGTTTGGGTTTCTTTTTTCTTTTTTTGGAGTTGGAGTCTCACTCTGTCGCCCAGACTGGAGTGCAGTGGCCGCTCCCGAACACGGCAGCCTCGACTTGCTGGGCTTCGGCAATCCTTCCGCCTCAGCCTTCCAAGAAGCCGGAATTACAGGCACGCGCTACCATGCCCGGCTGGATTTTTTGATTTATGGAAGAGATGAGGTCTCGCCAAGTTGCACAGGCAGGGGTCTCGAACCGGTGGGCTCAGGCAATCCACTCACCTCAGCCTCCCAAAGCGCGGGATTACAGACTGAGCCACCGAGCCCAGCTGGGTTTCTATTAAACCCGTCACTCAAATAGTAAACATGGCTGCTTTTTAAAAAGTAGAATACATTTTCCTTTCTGTGAAATTATTATATTGGAGAATTGAGGTTGCCATTGGTTTCAGGGTAATAATCTCTCAAGTATTCTAATAAACGTTTTAACTTCAGATAGTTGATTGGAAAGCATAATTGAATTTGAACTGTAGTATTAGCTAATGAAAAAGTTTATGATGCAGATATATTGTCATCCATTAAAATATTTGCATTGTAAAAGATCAAAAGCAAAAGGCAACTTGACAAATGTTCATTCAGAAGCATGTGTTTTCAACCTTGTGAACTTTTTTGCAGAGAAGTATATGCTATTATTTTTTTCTTTATCGAATTTAAAATAGTTCAACAGCATTTTTGAACAAATGCCTTACACACGAAATCTGTTGTTACCCCTTTTATTTTATTATTTTTTATTATTTATTTATTTTCTTTGAGTTGGAATTTCACTCTAACCCAGACTGGAGTGCAGTGGCCGCTCCTGGCCACTGCAGCCTCTACCTGCTGGGCTCCGGCGATCCTTCCGCCTCAGCCTTCCAATTAGCTGGAACTACAGGCGGGCGCTACCACACCTGGCTAATTTTTTGATTTATTGTTGCCGAGGTGGGTCTCAAACCCGCGGGCTCTGGCAATCCACTCACCTCAGCCTCCTAAAGTGCGGGATTACAGGCTGAGCCACTGAACCCGGCTTGTTACCCCTTTTAAATGATTTAATTTTTTTTTTAAAAAAAGGTTAAATATACTAAATATTCTTTTTCTTCTCATGAAACATGACAACTTAGAATATCTTTCTCAATATCTTTTATTTGTAAAATAGGAAAAACAAAATCATATGTTTTGGCTATGAATGAAGAGTAAATTAATTAATTAAATTATTAATTAGGCAGTTATCACAAAATCTAAAATATAGTGTTACTTAATAAAAGTTAACTGTTGTTTTATCATATTTTCATTTTTTAATAACTAAAATGCTATCTTCTAAAATTATTTTTTCAAAGTTTCTAGCAATTAGATTTATTTTAAATGAATTATATTTGACTCCCTGACCATGTAAGATATTGTATGAATGCACTTTGTGAAGAATGTGCATGTGTGTGCTTTAAATGTAAATAGAAAGAAGTTGATCCATTAAAAGCAAAACAATGTCCAGGTTTGACAAAAATAGTTTGGATTTCGAATAAGGGATTTCTACTCCAAACAATAATATTTGCTAGGTTGAATTAACAAGAATCCATAAGAATAAAAGATTGAATTTAAAGTAGAGTTTAGAAACAGACACTAAATTAAGAATCTAAAGAAATGAAAAGGTGTGAAAAGTCTAGGCAAAGACAATAACATAAAATGAAAATTAGTCCAAAACCTACCTCAGGTTCAGTCCTTCAAGAAACAAATGTTGTAGTGCAGTCTTACAGCAGGAATTATCCTCTTGGTATACATCTATTGGGGAGCAAAGGAAATTGGATTAGCAGGAGGAAGAAAACGAGCTGACATGCAGTGACAACAAAGGTTGCAGCCATTCTCACAGTTGGCATGACACTTCTGAATCTGACCACATTAAGGCAAACAGGAATAATTTTTACACTCCCCTACCATTGACCAGTTAATGCATACAGATTGCCCATCAAAAGGAAACATGACCTTGGTTAAGGCGGTTCTCTTCAGCTGAGGACAATTTTTGGAGTGATACCAATACAGCAGCTAGAAGAGTGAGCGCTTCAGATTTAAGGAGAGGTAGTTGTGCAAGCAACCACACACACTGTATACCATTAAACCAAACTTTGAAACATGAGAATATTTTTGGCCTTCAGCATTAGGGAGAGAAGAGAGTTACAGCAAGAAGTCAAGAAGAGAATTGGAAAATCAGATAAAATTATTTTCAAATAATTATTTTCAGGAAAGTAAAGTTGTCCAGATAATCTGGAAATGGTCAGGGTTCAGTAACTCCCCTGTTGGTTATAAAATGACACAATATTATCAGTATTATGAGCAGAATTTGTCAATGAAGATATATTAATTAAAATGCTTTGCATTATATTTCTTGTGTTCACAGCTGTTTCCAATTGCATGATTATAGCTTACAAAGCCAACAATTGAAATCATGTTTTTTACCATCCATGGGAGAATACAGCATACTGTGTAACTATAAAAAATAAGCTCTTGTTCTGCAAGAGCATAAAAAGCAGAATGAGGATTGCAGACCCCAGCCATTGAGGGATATCATATAGAAATATGCCCTCTGGTATGATGGTTATAATAAATGATATGACTTGCTTCATAGCTTCTTTTGCCAAACATATCTTTAAATTAACAATGGGTCAGCTTCAGAAGTATTCAATTAGAGATAAGTCAACATAGACACATGCTTCCTCATTATATTGACCTACAGATTTTAAATAAGGTATCTCAAGATCACTAATTATGTTACACAAAAAGGTCAATGGCACTCCATTACTTTTGCTTTCAATAATTCTTCCTAGGTCTTATGGACTTGGAGCTAAGAAGAATAACATGTAACCCATGTAGCCAGAAGAGTTCATGGGTTTAGCCCTCAGGCTTTGTTCTCAGACACATCTGCGTTTGAATTATAGTTTTTCCAAATAGTCACTCTGATTTTTAGCAATGTAGTTAAGGGAAAAAGTCAATATGCAACTATATGCCCAAACTGTTTTGTATATATATATATATTAACTAATGAAATTTTCAGGCCAAATTCATGTGGACAGTATTATCATTGTTTCAATTTTATAGATGAAGAACTAAAACTTAAAGTGATTATGTAAATTGCACAAAGTGATTGATTCTGCAAGTGAGTGTCAGAGGTGGGATTATAATTTAGAGGTACTTAAGAATAAACTGTTATTATGACAAACAACCAATGTTAGATTCTGTGGTCACTAGTTTGATAGTACTATTAATATAGTAGAGACTACTATTGCTGTCTGCCATTACTAGTACTATATGGTGATAGGAAGATATAAAATATAGGCCATATAATTATTTTGTTGTGTTTACTTGTGATTAAAACCTTGATTCCTTATGGTAATATTAAGTTAAAAATCATGTCTACTCTGTGATTGCTTCATGTTTAAGTTATTTTTATGCTTGAAGTCTAATTTGCACTGCTCAAAATCTCCAATATATTACTTATGGCAAGTATTATATTCTCTCCACTGCAGATGTGTATAGGACTGAAGCACAACAAAAAAGAAAAGAACAGGATCTCAAATATGGGGAGTAGAAGGACTAACAATTAGGGCTCTGATCTAATATTTTGTCTACTCAGTTTATTATAAAGGATAACTAAGGTTTAAAAAAATAAGTTCTTTCTTTAAAAAAAAAAATCACTGAATCACAAGGATAACTTTTGACCCCACTTGGACAATGTGTTTGTGGTATGACATAAAATACAGGCTAAACGGAGTAAACATTTTACTTTGGGAGCCTCATGTGCTACCTTGTGTTAAATTGTCGTGTACAAGAACAGCTGAAGCTCAGGAACAAAGAGGTATCTGCAGGACTGGCAATGTATAGTCATCAAAGAAAACACAGAGTAATTTAAAATATGTGATACAATGTGAGTCACAAGAGCAGCAACTTCAAAAAATACACACTGATTTGCCATGTGGCTGCCACTCATATAGCCAAATCCTAGATGATGTGTTCCAGGGTGAATAGCAAAAGAAAATCAATACTTAACAATGACTAAAGACTTTTTCAATCAAAGATGTGAAAACACCTATGAGTGTTTCATCAAACCAAGTTATTCCAGTTCAGCTCAAAAGATGAAGTGTTGAAGTGATGGTCCAGATTCATTTAGTTTAGCTATGAATATAACAGTCTAATTTTAAACCAAGGCGAAGTAAAGGGAAAAGGGAAAACATTTTTGGAAGGTAAACCTGTGTCATGGGCAGAGCTCTGGATCTGGAAAGAGGAATTTCTATTTTGAAACCTAATGCTAGGACTTAATTCCTTATATTATCTTGGTGAAATTGCTTCATTTAGCTTACTTTATTTTTTATTTTAAAGATGTGGGGTACAATCCAGGCTTAAGTTGCCAGGTACAAGTAAAGTCTGGGCCTTCCATTTTTGTCCTCATTTCATCTGGTTTGGGATCGGGTTCTCTTATTAGTGTAATGTGCCCTCTGATCGTCCCCTGGCAGTGATTAACTACTGCCAATCCCTTTCATTTAGTATTATGACAAATGTTCAGGGTCATTTATGAGTGAGAATATGTAATACTCAGTTATTTCTTTCTGTAATAGATCACTGAGTATGATGGATTCTAAATCCATCCAAGTTGCTTCAAAGTTCATAATCTTGTCTTTCTTTATAGCTGTGTAATATTCCATTGTATATATACCACATTTTAAAATCCAGTCCACTATCGAAGGGCAGCACAGTTGGTTCTATGTTTTTCCTATTGTGAATAGTGCTTCAATAAGCAATAAACATGTGTGTGCAGGTATCTTTTCTGTAGGATGATTGAGTACTTCTGGGTTTATTCCCAGAAGAGGGATTGCTGGGTCATATGGAGAAGGTTGGTGAGATACTACCTAACTCCAGTCAGGATGGCCATCATTAATACTAATAAAATAATAGATGCTGGAGAGGATGCAGAGAAAAGAGATGCAGAGAAATGCTTCTACACTGTTGGTGGGAGTATAAACTAGTACATCCTCTTTAGAAAACAGTGTGGTGATTTATAAAAGATCTAGCCTACTTTCTTAATGTGTAACTTGAAGAGCTTGGATTTAGCAACCAGTGCATGGGTTTCTTCGGATGTGATTTCCAAAGATATTTGCAAACTGTATACTTTTGTTGCCCCCAATATCCTAAGAAGGAGTGACCTAGTCATTCAATTTCCTAAACCTCACTCATTCACACACCAACTTCACAATTTTTGCCCATTTATTTATACTAACTTTTACTTATTTTTATACTGTCTTATATTGCACTGACACTTCTTTAAAATCAAATTAAATCAACATTATAAATAGTATGCAATGTCAAACATGACTTAAGCAGAAATGTAACTATAAAATCATAAAGTCAACAAAAGCAGAACATTGTTAAACAAAAGCCAGATTACTTGCTTAGAGATGCAAGCATAAAATTTATTCTTTCTTTGTATAAGATAAAATTAGCAAATATTAAAATGGTTAACAAGTTATTATTTCAAACGTAATTAATATTCTCTAGTCAGCTATCTGACAAAAAATTAATAGTAAAAAAAATTTTTCACTGGTACAATTTTTTAAAAACAACGTTTGTTCAGGTATCACCAAAAATAATTTCAAATCCAGGTAATATGAGGACCAAATATAAGAAATTCTACACTTACTTATCCAAAAGACATTTGGCAAGTGTGCTGTCAGACAAAAGGAATAAGTACACTTGAATCACAGCTAAACCACAATTTCAACAACTTATGTATTATGAAGTTCAAGTAAGGGGACACATACATCAGTAACTACAGAAGCAGAGTGAAACTGTTAAGTATCCTTGGCACAAAAAAGTGGAAGGCTTACTTTTCCTTGTGTACAATAGAAGAGGTCACAGACCTCTTAAATTGTTATATCCCTTTCTGGAAATAAACCATAATACTGTATTTTCAGAACAAGAAAGTTACTCTCTTTCCAGATTAATTTTAAATGTCTTAACTTCTAAGAATGTCTTCTCATTTTCACCATTCCAATTTCTTTTATCTCATGTAAATTATCACTACTTGATATATTCTCATGTATTTACTTAGATGTGCACTTGTTTTCTTTTTCTCATAATTAGACTTTTCACTCCCTAGGAGTATCATAGGAGAATGATCCTGTCTGATTTGTTCACAGCTGGGTCCAAGGGTTGCCAGAAATGGCCCATGAATTCATGAAAGTAAATTGTTTAACTTTCAGGAAATTTGTGAGCTGGTTGGTATCATGTCAATAGTTCAAAATCAGTCATTTTAGGGGTATTTATGCTATAAGAACCAGCAAAACTTACATACACACACACACATATACACACACATATATACATATATATACACATATATACACATATGTGTGTATATATATACATATATACATATATATACACATATATACACATATATACACATCTATGTTGCAGACATTTTTCTTGACACTGAGACACAGCAAGTGATATGCTGGTAAATGTTAAACGATCAGTTCTCACATTTACCAGCATATCACTTGCTGTGTCTCAGTGTCAAGAAAAATGCCTGCAACATAGAAAAGTCCTAATCTATGTTGGTTGATGGAATAAAATACAAGTAGACATGAACAGTTTCATCTGGATTTGTAGTAAACTGACTACACTCACAAAACCTGAATAGACATATTTAGTTGTTGGTGGGGGTTTTGCTTTGTTTTCATTTTTGTTTTAGATTCTGAGGTTACAATACATGTGTGTTATGTGGACATAAAGGTGGGACACCCCCAAAACGGAATTTATTTCTAAAATTTGCATATTTATTCTTACATGTTTAAACTTCAGCCATGTTCAAAGTATTCTCCATTTGATGCAATACACCTCTGAAGACATGTTTTTCACTGCTCAAAAAAGTTTTTGAATTCTTCAAATTTGATGCCTTTTAGTGCTTCTGCTGTTTTTTGTTTCACCACTTCCACATGGGCAAAATATTTGTCTTTGAAGTCATTTTTCATAAAGGAAACAAAAAACCTTGCTTAGGGAAAGATGGGGAGAATAGAGAGGGTGGAGAATGGGGGTTATGCTGTTTTGGTCAAAAACTGCTGGACAATCAGCACGGTGTGTGCAGGTACACTCATAAGTCATCCGTCATGAAATGGGCAAGCAGTTTGAAAGTGTCTCCAAAACAATTCACTAAAGCCTAATGCAACCTATCACAACAATGCTAGTTGGGACATTGATGCTGATGATAATTCCATATTTTGGAGGATCTCCCATCATATTGTGCAGTGGTAGGGATTGGTTCTTAGGTGGCCCATTCTCCAGATAATAAACATTGTACCCAATATGTAATTTCGGAACCTTAGTTTATACCTGTCCCCTAATTGGTGTCCCCATGTCTATTATTTACATCTTTGTTGTTATTTAGTTACTGCAGGTAAGTGAGAACACATGGGGGTTGGTTTTCTGTTTCTGAGGTAGTTCACTTAGATTGATATTCTCTACTTCCATTCATGTTGCTGTAAAGGTCATAATTTCCTTATTTTTATGGCTGTGTAATATTACATGGAGTGTGTGTGTGTGTGTGTGTGTGTGTGTGTGTCACATTTTCTTCATACAGTCAATCGATGGTGAACACTTAAGTTGGTTTCATGATTTTGCTATTGTGAATAGTGAATAGACATTTTTTTAAGAAGTGGAAAACATGCTGATCTATCTATCATTTATTTATCTATATTTTATGCAAGAATATTTACTAGTTTTAATTAATTTTTCTAAGGGTTTAAATAGATAATATTATTGAGCACTACTGCAATGGTTTTCCATTTTGAGGATCTCACTGTTAAATATACTTGCATGTTAAAGACACCAGTTTAAGACATTCACTACCCCTAGCAAATCACTGTGTGTATGTGTATGTGTGTGTGTATGTATGTATGTTAAATTTATTCCCGTCTATGAACACTATATGACCAATTAATATACATATGGGCATTCGAATTTCAAAGTGTGTATACACTGGAAAACAGAATTATTGCATATCAGTGTGAGTCATATTCAGAGGAATCTTTGTCACTTTGCACATAAAAGCTGAAGATAAATATCATGTATGTAGTACACTTTATAAATCTAGAAATCTAGCATGAGGTTTAAGGACAATATTGAAGTCATTGGGTATGAATTAAAAATCAACTATGTGGGTTGGGATAAATTATTTAAACTCTCAATTTTCAATTTCTCCTCTGTATATTTAGAATGCTGGTTATATAGTTACAGCTATTATTTATTTACATATTTTTTATTTTAAAGATGTGGGATACAATTCAGAGTTAGGCATACAAATGTCCATTATGCAGGTACCCTTGTTTTTGAAGTATGCCCCTCCTTCCCCTGGCAGTTTCCTTCAATTGCCAATAACACCCTCCTCCTCTGGCAGTTTCCCACTACTGATAATCCCTTTCTTATAGTATTATGATAATGGTTCAAGGTCCACTTATGAGTGAGAACATATGGTACTCTGTTCCTTGTTTCTGTGATAGATCACTGAGTATGATAGACTGTAAATTAATTCAAGTTGCTGTGAAGTCCATAAGTTTGTCCTTCTTTATGGCTGCATAATATTCCATTGTGTATATGTACCACATTTTTAAAATCCAGTCCAGCTTCGATGAGCAGCATGGTTGGTTTCATGTTTTTGCTATTGTGAATAGATGCAGCTATTTATTTAGAAATAAATAAATATTTATAAAATTTTTGGCCATGTTCTTATACTATATTAATGCATTACTTTCTCCAAACAAACAAAAGCAGAACCAATAGTACAGATATGTGTATACAGAAAGAGGTTTGTTACAAGAAATTGACTCACATAACATGGAAGCTGACATGTCCTAAGATCTGCAGTCAGTGAGCTAGAGACCCAGGAAAGTTGATGGTATAGTTCCAATCTGAGTCTGAAGAACCTTGGTATATTTCCAGTCCAAAGACAGGAAGACTCAAGACCCAGGAATAGCCAAAGCTTCAGCTAAAGTCTGAAGGTAGGAAAAAAAGATGCCCTAGCTCTAAGGCAATCAGGTAGAAAGACTGAGTTTCTAAACTATTAACTTTTTAACTATGTTGCTATTCTTCCATTCAGAGTTCATTTTTATAGAATAGTACTTTCTACTAGTACTGGAGGGTTAGCCTTTTGTTCTATTTAGGCCTTTACTAATTGGATGAGGCTGACCTACATTAAAGAATTTAATCTGTTTTACTTAGTCTACTGATGCAAATGCTAATCTCATTCAGAAACAGCCTCAGAGACATATCCAAATATAATATTTAACCAAATACCTGAGCACCTTATGGCCAAGTCAAGTTGACCCATAAAATTAGCCATCAGAGTTGTTTCCAATATATGTTATTATGAAAACGATTACTATCATTATTATTAATATTAGATGCAAAGCAATGTGCTGACATTTTCACATATGATATCTCTTACTGATGCTATATCGTTTCATATAGTATCTCAATATTAAAATTTAAAGAATACCATTATACAACCTTATCACATTACCATTAGCACTAATTTGAAAAAAATAAAATAAAGTAAAAGTCCCGAGGGATAATATCATTTAGCCTTATGCTCCCCTGCTGTGTTGCACAAAGTAGGGCCTTAAGGAGTTCATTCTTAAGTGTGCTTTGAGAAAAACTGGGGCCACACCAGGGACTTTATTCAGGGAAACAGAACAGCACATCTGTTATCAGAAAAAGCATGTACTTATTTTAGCAAATGCTATTTGCATTACATTTCTTACTTCTCTATCCTCTACAAAGTCCATGGGTTAATATTTATTTTTCAAATAGTTAGAGGTCATTCTATAAAGATGACCTCTGAATCCAAGAATAGCAACATTGTTAAAACGTTCATGGTTTAGACAGTCAGCGTTAATATAGACTGGAGAAGTAATTTGGCATCTCTTCCCTTCCCTAGGTAGCTTGATGAATGACCATTTTCTTTATTCTGTGTTCAGAAGTTTTATGGGCCATGGAGAGTGCAAGATCAGAGTTATTTGTGCCTGAAATCAAAAGAAGTATTATCTAGCCACACTTAAATAGATGAAGTAAAATACCTGAACAAAGCATTTCCAAATACTGAAAATTTAACATTTCAGAGAAATTTTGACAGTGTTTGCAAATAAATAAGAGGGAAGAAACAGCTATCTTTGTGAATTCAAAGTAAGGTCAAGGCTCCTAGCATTGGAAATTATTTTAGGAATTAATAGTCATTCAAGGCTCACTTGAATTAAAATAAGAAGTATACAAGATAGTTTAATGAAGGTTTTAACTTGGAGGAAATTTCTAGATATTTACAGGGATCATTGAAACATTGAGATCACCACCATTTGGAAAAAATAAGTTTTATTTCAGCCTTTTGGAAGAAATACAGTAGAGACTGAGAAAAGGGAAGTTTCCTAAGTTCTATGGCTGAATTTCAAAATCTCTGTTTATAAAGAACTATGTATTCAGGAACAATCTTTTTTTTTGACATATATTACATCACTAGATGACAAATACAATACCAAAAATGTGTTTTCTATATCAATACTCTATTTTTAACAATATTCCTAATGCATGGGTATCCAGTAAAAGGTGATACCTCAATTTTTCTTCCCTTAAATTTGTCTTAGAAACATATGTATATATTTTCTGTCATTTTTCATTCTTCCTTCTTTCCAATTTCTATACTCAATACTTTTTTGATATTACTGACTTTGCCTTCTAGGTTTCTCTTGAATCTACACACATTACTTCAACTCAACCATCTCTTCCCAAGTGTGTGCTACCAATAACTTTCACCAAATAATTTCCAAAATGTCCCCTGCATACTTCTACCTTCTTCATGAAGCACCAAAGAGTGATCTATCTAATCTAAGAAATGACTTGACCCATTGATATTCTGAAAGCCTTCATTGTAAACTTTATCCCGCTTAGTCTGTCTTAGGAGATCTTCCTGAGATAGTCACCACTATGATCTCCAGGCATTCATCACCCCTTGGGTTCTACTCTTCACTTGACACCAAACTGCTTCCAGCTTATTAAATAAACTCATGTTCTCTCCTGTGTTTGGCTTTGCATAACACTCACCCCAAATCCAATTCATTTCCTGCCACATGCTCATTTACCAGGCCAAAAGCCACCAATTCTCTGACACCACAGGGGTGGCCACTACCTTTTCTGGAAGTCCAGGAATTGCTGACATGCCTTCTGTATGTGTTCTCATCATAGGTATCACATTGTGACTCACATTCTTCCTAGTCTATTGAACAGTCCAATTTCACAGTTGTTTAACTACAACTACAAAACTAGTCCTTTAGGGCAAATGGTGACAGATTCACCATTATAAATTAAGGTTTTATCACAGGATCTGGACATAGAAGTAGTTCCATAAATATAGATGGAAGGAAATAAAAGAGAGTTTTGCTACAAAGAACAATGATAGGAAACACATTTTAGACCAATCTTTCACCTCTTTCTTCTTTCTCCTCACCCTTACTCTCCCCTTGCCTCTCCCCTCCCCTCTTATTCTCTTCTCCTCTCCTCTCTTCTTTTCCTCCTTTCTTCTGCCCCACTCTCCCTCTGCTTCTTAGAATCTGATCGAACTCTGCTCACATTATTCCTTTTCCCTTTTTTCACAATAGCAGACTTACAGATGAACTATTTCCAATTCATTTTAAAGATGCAGGTGGAATAAAAGAAGGAGAAGAGGTGAAGGAAAGAGAACATACAATGGTAGTAGAAGAAGACTAGCGTTCATGAAGCACTTATTATGTGTCAAACACTCTACCAAGTGTTTTACCAGTATCTGATATTACATCATCACATCAGCAGCAAGAGCCACAATTATCCTCATTTAACAGAGAGGAAAACCAAAAAAGAGTGTGAGGCACCACAAGGAATTGAACCTGTCTGTGCCTGTCCACCTGTCTCCTGAGTGCACATGCTTTATGAATCCATATATCCTCCCTCACTATACATTAAACTACTGCTTAAGTCATTAGATGTATACAGAGCTCTTGAGTGAAACCCTTTCCTTCTTCTAGACCATAAAGCAAAAAGTCAAGACGTGGGACATCCTCATAAATGTGTATTTAAAAATACTGAAACAAATTAAAGCACATGTCTTTTTCCTATTTATATATTCTACCTACCCTATGCTAACACTCCTTCATGATCATCTTGCCCAGCAGCAGTGCAGTGACAAGGACACGAAAGACACGTTTTCTCCCAGAGGCACATCTTAACCTTGCCTAAAGCCAGAGCACATGTCAGGAATAAAAATATGGGCCCATGAGTCCCCAATTATACCACAGATTTCTCCTTATGCTACAAGACTCCTGAGTCTGTTTCTCTGGACATTTAGTGTTTCCCAAGGATCTACAGGCATCTCTCCCTGTCATAGTCCATTACATTACTACCAGTTGAGAGATGAAAGCTGCTCTTAATGCAACTGATGACCTTCGTCTCTAAGAGCTGCACTGATTTTAGGTCCTGCGTTGAAATTTCTTTTTCAGATATTTCAGAAGCCACAGGGCTCACCCATTCATTTATCACAGGTACTATTGCTGGAGTGTTTGAATTTTGTCCTTTGTTCCTCTGTGACCTATGCAGGCTAGTGCTATACATATTACAGATATGTAATAAATATCAAATACTTACTGTATGAATGTAAGGATCTATGTAACTTTCTATGACTATTTAGGAAAGGAAGAATTGGTCATCCTTCAGGTTTCTCAAATGCATACACTTCTCTGTTCCTTGCATTTATTTTCTTATCTACACAGACGAGCTTTCTCTTTCCTTTTGAACTGACTTGACTCTACCTAAAATTTGAAGACTCAGCTCAGTACACCCCCTGTTCTATCGAACCAAACTGAGTCCACAAGTCTATCTGTGTTACAATTCTGTTCTCACTGGGATGCAAGGCTTATGAACTCATATATGTGTAGTGTCTCTGAAAATTATCTTTGTTTTTCAAAATCAAGGGTTATCAGCTCTCCATCTCTAGTATCTTGTATTATAGCTGAAACCGAGACTCGTGCAATATTTTTCTTTTGAGTGATTAAATAAGTATTCTAAAGGTTTTGCTAAGTTCAAGATAAGCATATCAATTCAATAACCTGAAGTCCAACCATTTAAACAGGACAATGGTTTGGGACATCTAGTCGCATGCCATCCATTTTAGCTCCAAGTTTTACTAAAGGACCAAAGTTTGTTCATTTTTGTTAATGTTTAGCATATTCATCAATGCTTATTCAAACACTGGACTGGTGTTTTGCTGCAAACAAAGTAAAAGAAGATCAAGATTCTTCCTTCTCTTCCTGCTCCTTCTCCTCCTCCTCTTCCTCCTCCTCTTCAGAGGCACAATGACAATGAAGTGGTAGATTGTGCAGGGATTTGACATTTAAACTTCTAAAAGTCATTCTGAATTTTGATGTTTTTTAGAGATGGTCATTTAAACTCTGGGACCCTTGATTTTCTCATCCTAAAATGGAATTCATAATGACTTCCTTTTTATATCTTAAAGTATTTTTATTAAGCTCAAAACATATTAGTTATTCACAGTTTTTCTCCTTGGGAGATACTCAAAAATATATAACTTCTAACAGTACTGCTATATAACCTTTCCATCACTAGTCCATTTTGCATTGCTATAAAGGAATACTTGGGGCTGGGTAATTTATAAAGAAAATAAGTTTATTTTCTCTTATGCTTCTGCATGGTACTAGCATCTGCTGGACTTCTACTGAAACTTCTGGTGCTTACAATCATGGAGGAAGGCAGGAAGGAAGCAGTCGTGTCACCTGGTGAGAGCAGAAGCAAGAGAGAAGAGGGAGGTGCCAGACTCTTTTATGTGATCAGTTTTCCTGTGAACTAATAGAATGATACTTTTAGAATGGCACCAAGCCATTTATGAGCGATCTGCCTAAATGACACAAACACCTCCTACTAGGCCCCACTTTCAACATTGGGTATCACATTTCAACATGAGATTTGGAGAGGACAGTCATCAAAATGATCTATCTGTCTATCTCTATCTATCTGTCTGTCTATGTATCTATCTACAATTTCCAGATAACTTCAGTTTATTTGTAGTTATTAGAGGTCTAAACACATGCTACTGTATTTTTTATTTGTACTTTTCCCAGGGTAAATATTTTTATTTCACCAAATGAACCACTTGGGTGAAATGCAAGAGTGACTTCAACTTGAAGTCAACTTAATTGAATTATTCATTTAAATATAAAAGAGGGTATTTTAATAGCGCTGGGTTACAATATTGCAAAATTATGATCCTCAAACATAGCTGTTTCTATAAATTATCAGTGGAGTTTAAGTGGAATAAAACAACAACACAGATTTATTGACTTACCATAAACCCACTGGGAATCCATGTGAAATATCCCCCCTGCTGATTTTTGTGATTGTTCCTCATTTTTCATAGCAAAACTTGTGCCCTAGCAGCTGTGTTTTGCTCTAGGATTTTTTTAACTTGGCTATAGCTGACTGGACCTAAGAAGGCCCCTTACTCAATGGAGTCAACATAGGTTTATCAGTAAATTGTGTCTTGAATAGATGAGCTAGTCCTGTTTGTTCAGTAGCAGGAATCTAGGGAAAAAAATCCCAATTCTGTCATTTATCAGGTGTGTTAACTTAGTCAAGTCACTTGAATCACTTTAAGCTTCAGTTTTAGAATAGAGAGAATTTGAAATGTGCTGTTTGTCCTTTGGTGAAATAAAGATAATAATACAACTCACTTTACTTCTAAAAATTAAGATGATACATTAAAAATACCTACATATGAGGTACTTTTCTTCATGTTTCTCATGGAGTTGTTGAGAGGAGTGGCTTAGCTGATGTGTATAAAGGGTTTAGAATAGTTTCTGGAACCTGTAAATGCTCAGTAGGAGCTAGTTATATGATGCTATCACTATTTTTCCTAACTCTTGGTTGTGTGCTTTCCTTCATTTCCTATAACATCCATTCATAATTCACTAAATCCATGGGTGCTCACACACTTTTTTAGCAAGTGTTCTCTGAACACCTGTATGTAAGCACATGCTGAATCTCCCTGCCTAGAATGCTCTTCATTGTGTCCTGGGACGACCTAACTTCTAATACTCTATGATTACTTTCATATGTCAGCAGTGCCTCTGAACCTTCATTGATCCTAGGTCTGAATTCCCCTGGCCCTCTGAGACACACCCTGTTGCTTGAGCTCATCATAAAATATTGGCATCAGTTGTTTTTACAAATACAAACAGGGCTTCCATGTATAGCTATAAATGTTGTGCCCTGTCCAAAATCCTATGAATAGTCAGGGGGTACTCAAATGTAGCCCTGGTTATGGGAAAGTGCTCCTTGACATGGTCTGAATTGAATTAGTTCAATAAGAAGGCACACACTTTGCAACGATTCTGCCAAGAGCGGTTGCATTTTATGATTAATCAGAATCAAGAGGAGCACCTTTTTCTAATCGGCACAATTGTTCATGGTTATTCTGATCATTTCTTCATTAGCATGTGAATTCTTTGACATCTGGAATCAAATATATCTTAAAATTCATTAATTTATACATCTATTTATTCGATCATTAAACAAATATTTATTGAGTCACTTATCCTAGATCCTAGTTCCCTATTCTTTGTCCTTCACATGGCGAATGACATAAATATGCCACAGTTTCTGCATATACCTGGTTGTAGTTGTGTTTTCATAAATGTCTGAATGAATTTTAATAACTAGCATGTTAGACAAATTTTGCTTCTTCCCTTAATCTTTATTTTTGCACTATTGACTAAAACTTTGACTTCTGTATTTCTTACTGTTGATATGAAATAATAATTGTTTAAACCTGAAGCTAGTTCATAGAAGCTATAGGTACCAAGTATGTTTTTGATGTAGATTCACCCACCTAGCTGTATTCAATATTTATGTCCAAATACAGCATTCCTGGTTTGAGGTTAGGCCTTAGAGATACACAGGAGATTAATTTAGGTCCCAGCTCT
The DNA here is from genome assembly GCA_963574415.1 of Tarsius wallacei. Taxonomy (NCBI): domain Eukaryota; kingdom Metazoa; phylum Chordata; class Mammalia; order Primates; family Tarsiidae; genus Tarsius; species Tarsius wallacei. The sequence goes on along the minus strand of CAUYQG010272375.1, from coordinate 18,598 downwards.
GTAGAGTCTATAGTAAATAAACAATACAGTGCTTTAGGAAGTGACTTAAATACTGGTAAGCAATGGTAATAGTAAGTTAAAAAAGAAGAAACAATTTACGCTACCTTAAGTTTTATCACCTCTGAGCTGAGTTTTAAAGGAAAGACAAACGTACCCTAGGAATAGAGAGACTGGATATTCACCGCAAAACCTAAAGGGAAGCACAGAGTTAAAAATTAAACAACAAAAAAATGTGCTTGAAGAAAAACTCAAGTTTTGACTACAGACCAAATTTTTGTGCTGGCATTGAAAGGAGTTTTTTATGACAGGAAGACAATTTTGTAGAAGTTTCAAACATGTAAAATATCTGAGGTCTTGCATCAAGTAAAAGCTGGAGGCAGATCAGTATCATTAAAGGGAAGTGATAGGAAATAGTGAATCAGATAGGGCATGCTTCATTTGAAGAGAGCAGTCTTTAACCTGGATATGTCATGGAATAATATTTTAAGCACAGATTTAAATCTGCTGTTTAACGTGAAATCTCCCATTTTTAAACATTGACAACTTATTCAATGTATATTTAAAATATATATGAACTAATTATATCTTGACACAAAATCCCCCAATTTATAACTTTTAAGTTAAAGCTTTTGCCAATTTTTATTTTAAAAGGTGTTTAGGAGAAGAGATTGAATGAGGTGGGTGAGTAGATATAGATCAGGTATAGATATAGATCCAGTACAGACATAGAGTAGATATAGATCTGGTCCATTTGTGAGAGAAATCTGATATGTGCTGTCAGATGCATGAGTCCAGACTTAATGGATGGGCAGGAAGAAGATGAAGGGGCCTGACAAAAACATCTTCTTCCAGCACGGAAAGGTTCATAGTGATCCAGGCAGATGCAGCCTCTGTGTGCATCTACCTGCATGTCCTGGGGTCACTGCTTTTTTTCTGCTCTAGGGATATGTAGCATGTTAGCAGATTTGCTATGCAATGTGTCTGAGTGAGGGACACTGGGTGCAGATTCCTGTGTTTGGCTAAAGTTAGAGAATGAAGCAAATGTGGAATTTGGAGGTCTGGAGATACAGTCAACCATGTGGGCAAGAGCAGCACCTGGATGAAGTAGCCCACCTGGAGGGAGTAACTGCTTGCTTCTCCTGGGGAAGATTAACTGGGACTTTTATGTTCAAATCAGTACTGAAGGGTAGGGAGGGGAGTGTGCCCCGTGATGGGTCTTCCTGCTGAGGTGGGTCCTTCCTCTGAGGTGTGCTAGAGGCAGTGGTTGGCCTCCCTCACAGGACTCTCTGCTCCCTGGTGGGTGTGTGACTTTTTTTTGTCTGGGACTATAGCCATGGCCCCAAATGAAGGGAGTTCGAGCCCCAGAATGGGGGCTTCAGCAGAGATGCCCATACTTCCCCAACAACCACCTCATTTTCACATTTGTATTCACTTCATCTCCTTCCATTTTTATACACAGCACACTTTCTTTTTCTTTTCTGCCTAGTAATTTTGATTGTGAAGTATCTGAAGCATACAGAAAATCACACGTAACATTAAAACACTCATCATTCATCTCTGCCAGTCTTATCATTTTTCCATTTTATTTTAAGAAATTAAATCTGGCTGGACACAATGGCATGTGCCTGTAATCCCAGCTACTTGGGAGTCTGAGGTGGGAGGATGACTTGGGCCCAGAAGCTCTGGGAGGACTGTGGTGTGCTATGCCCACTGGGTATCCTTGGAGCAGGGATCACCGAATTGCCAAAGGAAGGGTGAACCAATCCAGATGGGAAACAACAGGCTAAAACCCTCATCCTGATCAGTTTTGCAACCGTACCTGAGAATAGCCACTGTGCTCCACCCTGGGCATCACGGTGAGACATTGTCTCTAAAAAAAATAAAAAAATAAAAAGTAAAGTAGATAAAGCCTCACAAGTAGCTAAGTTTCTCGACCTGTGAACATCTATATCTATTTCTTCTGTCTAAAGGCCACTATCCTGGATAAGGATTAGAATCCCATACATATTAAGATGTCCTTACCTATAAACAATATATAGTACACTATTGCATGTTTTTTTGGGGTGGAAAGGTATGAGACAGGGTTTCACTCAGTCGCCCAGGCTGGTCTCTGACTCCTGACTTCAAGCAATCCTCCCACTTTGACTTACCAGAACACTGGAATTATAGGCATAAGCCACCACATCCAGCCTTTTGTTCTTTTCATCTTTTTAAAAAATACTTAATAATATATAGGTCACAAGGAAATCAAAGCAGAAATTAAAAGATTTCTGGAAGCAAATGAAAATAAAGACACATCTTACCAAAACTTCTGGGATACCGTGAACACAGTACTGACAGGGGAATTCATTTCTTTACAAATAGACATCAGTAAAATGGAAGGATCACAAGTTAAAATCCTAGCAAATCACCTAAGGAAGCTGGAAAGACAAGACCACAAAAACCCCAACTTCAGCAGAAGATTCCAGATCACCAAAGAAAAATTCCAAATACAAGACATAGAAGACAAAAAATATCATAGAAAACAATCAATGAAACAAAAACTGGTTATTTGAAAGGATAAACAAGATTGATGGACTCCTAGCCTAGACTGAACAAGAAAAAGAGAAAAAACCCAAATAAACACAATCAATGATGCAAAAGATCAAATCACACCAGACCCTGAAGAAGCACAAAAAATTACTAGAGATTACTATACATACCTATATGGAAACAAACTTGAAAACATAAATGAAATGGAGGATTTTCTGACATCACACAACCTCCCAAGGTTGAAGCAAGAAGAAATTGAGACATTAAATAGACCAATAACAACCCAGGAAATTGACTCCATCATAAGAAAACTACCCACAAAAAAAAAAAAAAAAATCCAGATCAGACGGTTTCCAGTGGAGGTGTACAAAACATACAAGGAGGAACTGATACCAATCCTATCAAAAGTATTCCAAGCAATCAAGAAAGATGGAACTTTCTTCGATTCATTTCTGAAGCTAATATCATACAGATACTCAAACCAGGTAAAGATCCAACAAAGAAAGGGAGCTACAGGCCAATATCCCTGATAAACATAGACACAAAAATACTCAACAAGATTCTAGCAAATTATATCCAACAACACATCTTAAATATCATCCACCATGACCAAGTAGGGATACAAGTCTGGTTCAATCTCCACAAGACCATAAATGTAATTAAATACATCAACAAATGTAAAAATAGGAATCATATGAATATATCATTAGATGCAGAAAAAGCTTTTGATAAAATCCAGCATTCCTTCTTGATAAAAACCCTTGAACACCTAGGCATAGAGGGAACATACCTCAAAATAGTAGGAGTCATCTATGATAAACCCACAGCCAACATATGCAAAATGGAGAAAAATTGAAAGCATTTCACCTGACCACCAAAACGAGACAAGGCTGCCCACTTTCACCCCTCTTGTTCAACATAGTGTTTGAAGTCCTAGCTAGAGCAACAAGACAAGAGAAGGAAATCAGGGGTATCCAAAATAGAGAAAGAGGAAGTCAACGTATCCTTCTTTGTTGACAATATGATTCTGTACCTCAAAAATCCAAGATAATATGTCAAAAACCTTCTTGAACTGATAAAGGACTTTGACAAAGTCTCAGTGTACAAAATCAATGTGCAAAACACAGTCACGTTCTTATACACTAACAACAAATAGGCAGAGAACCAAATAAAAAGCAAAATCTCATTCACAATAGCCACACAAAAAAATCTCTGCATCTTTCTAACCAGATAAATGAAAGAGCTTTACAATAAAAATTATAAAACTTTGCTTAAAGAAATCAAAGATGACATAAACAAATGGAAAAATATTCCATGCTCATGGATTGGAAAATCAGCATTGTTAATATGTCCATCCTATCCAAGGCAATCTACAGATTTAACACAATACCCATTAAATTACCAGCATCATATCATTTTTCTCAGACCTGGAAACAACAATCCAGAAATTCATATGGAACCATAAACAACCATAAATAGCCAAAACAATCCCCAGCAAAAAAATAAAAATAAAACAAAATAAAAAAACAACAAAAAAGCAAAAAGCAAAACCCCCAAAACCAAAAAACAAAACAAAACAGCAACAACAAAAAACAAAGCAGTTGGCATCACACTTCCAGACTTTAAACTTTATTATAAGGCTACAATATTCAAAACAGCCTGGTATTGGTACAAAAACAGGCAATATGGACCAACGGAATAGGATAGAGATTCCGGAAGCAAAATCTCAATTTCTGAACTCACTCATCTTCAATGAAGCTTCCACTAACAACCACTGGAGAGAGGAGAACTTATTCAGTAAATGGAGCTGGGAAAACTGGCTGACCATATGCAGAAGACTAAAACAGGACCCTTACCTATCACCATACACAAAACTTTACTCCAAATGGATCAAAGGCCTAAATGTAAAACCTCAAACTATAAGAACCTTAGAAGATTCAGGAGACACTCCTATGGAACTTGGAAATGGCAACCAATTCCTGATAAAAACCCCAGATGTCCACGCTGTGAGAGATAAGATAGACAAATGGGACCTCATCAAACTGAAAACCTTCTGCAAAGTCAAACAAATAAACAAAAATTAAGAGAGTGGGAGACAGCCCACAAACTGGGAAAAATTATTTGCCAACTGTATATCTGACAAAGGTCTAACATCTAGAACCCACAAGGAACTCAAACATGCCAAAAAGAAAAAAAAATGAACAAACAGCCCAGTCAAAAAGTGGGTTCAATCTCCACAAGACCATAAATGTAATTATGTTTACATATGTGTTTATATATATAAGCTTTGGTTCAGTGCTTTTAACCACTGTGTAGCATCATATTCCTCAGTTTATTTATTCATTCTCCTATATGGGCATTTAGGTTCTTATAGTTTGGTGTTCTTACAAATAATGACACAGCGAATCTTCTTGAAAAGGTCTCCTTATGCCAGTGTGTAAGAGTTTCTCTAGAGTACATGTCTAGGTTGCATATCACTCACCCTACAAGATACTACCAATTTTCTTTGCAAAGTCACTCCACAGATAATATTCTCCCAGGAGCATAAAGGATGGGTTTAAACATCCTCTCCAAAAATCCCAGTGTAGCAGTATTAAGAGGTTGGAACCTTTAAGAAGTGATTAGGTCATGAGAGCTCTTGCTTCATGAGTGAATTAATGCCATTATCTCTATAGTGGGTTGATTATTAAATAAGTGTTTCTTAAAAGAAAAAAAAAATAGTTTGGCTGATTTTTTTCTCTTTGTCTTCACTTGTTTCTGCCTTTTACTGTGTTATTGCCCTCATCAGATACCAGCTTCATGTTCTTGGACTTTTCAGCTTCCAAACCACAAACCAAATAAACTTCTGTTCCTGATAAATTACCCAGTCTGTGATATTCTGTTATAGCAATAGAAAACAGACTAAGAAAAAGGGATATGCTGTTTTTCCTCATCCTGGAATATTTGGCACTGTCAGACTTTTTTTTTTTTTTTTTTTTGCCACTGGCAGGAGGATTGCTTCCAAAAGTTCAAGTCAGGTGACCAGTGTCTGGGCAACATAGCAAGACCTTATCTCAACAACAAATAATAATTTTAAAATTTAAGAAAAATTAAAAAATAATAAAATCATTTCCACACAGCTAGAATGTATGGCTTATAACATAGGTCTTTGGAAACTTGCATCCTAGGTCTTTGAAGTGTTTGTCAAAAATGCTTGCTCTGGGTCTCCATTTTGGATTTTTTGAATCAAAGTATCTTGAGAATACACTGGTGATACTGAGCACTCTGTGAGGGAAAACTCCAAAGGACAAAGATCACGTAATACAACATATCCTCATCAGAAAAAAGATGATTTTATGATGCATTTTTCAACGTTATAAAATAATTTTCCTTTTTTACCTGCTGTATAAAGTGATGTATACTCTCCTTATAAGGATAATAGCAGTCTTTGAAATATTAAGAACACGAAGGTTGACTTGCTATTTAGTGCCATTGCCACTCATTTGTAAATGAAGAATTTATTATTGATTTAGTAACTTCTTAGTAATCATTATCTATGGCATCCTAGTACACAGAGGCTTCCTGATCAGTGCATTATTGACCTGGGAGATGACACTTTTATGGTCAGTTCAGGTTAGAGAAGAGTTTCAATAGACTCTCTACAAAATCTTCACATTATTAAAAAACAAGTAAACAAATATTTACAGTCATTAAAATGAATGACTATTCTGCTTATCCACAAAAGATAAACTCCATCACTCCCTCTGAAGTGGGAAGGGATAGTAAGATAATTTTAATTGGCTTTACTAAGACATAAGCACTTACTTTTCTATCTACAAAATTAATAAAATTATGAAGACTCAATTTAAAATTATTTTACTGTCACTCATAGGTCTTTTCCTTTTTTGATCTACTTTATCCTTTCACTGAATTTACTACTAAAAAATGTACAGAGAACATAATAATAAACTCCAAGATATGTGAAATCTTGGTAGAGTTTTGATTTTGGGCAACTGTGGACTGAAGATTCCATTTTTATCAGATTAAATATTGACAAGTTTATCCTTTCTGTTGAATCAAAACTGGCCTCAACTAATGGTGAGGCTAAGAAAGATTAATTGTTTTACTTGAATACACATTCTGGTAAGTCATATACTGGGGTACAAAGAGGATGCAAAGGATGCGAAACCTTAACATACATGTGTACAAATCTCATACTTTTCATAAGAACTGAAGTAAAGGCAAATCAAATTTTACAAAGATTATAAAGCACCATTTAAAAAATCTTTACAAAATTGAAAGTATTATAACAAACTTAGTGGCACAAAAAGAATTTTCTGACGTCAAAAAAAATTTTGACCCTAGGAATGCAAACTTATAGATAAATGCCTAAAATTTCCTTAAAGTGAGAAACCACTGCAATTTAATTTAGGGATAGTGCCAGTTTGGAGGCCATCACATTATAGACAAAAATCATGTGAAAGGGATCTCAAGGCTGAAAATAGGAAAGAACAGAGTAGAAAGATCACATGATTTACAAGAGTTTGAGGTTGCAGTTTTATTTTAACTATCATGGGTATGAATATTCTTTCATGTGATGAACTTATTCCTAATCCCAAGAATTGGTCTCACAAATGCTATAGCCTCCACATCAAAAATGGTAATACAAAGGATAATATCACAAAAAAGAAAGCCAACTGCATACATTCATCCAACAATAATTAAAGCTTGCAAATTTTTCTTTAATGCTCTTAAAGAAAAAAAAAACGGCAGAAATCATTAAAGCTATTTTACCTCATCATGGGGCTTAACTATAAACCAACAATTGAAATAAAATTGCGGACAGAAAACTTTTTAGGCGGAAATGTTTGAAATTGCATTAAATAACGAAAATTGGGCATAATGAGCAAAGTATTTTAATAGATGTTATTACTTTACATATCAAGAGTTTTCTCTTTGTTTCAGATATATGGTTCAGACTTATTGCATTTTGACAACGTGACTTAATTAAAGCAACAAAATCAAAACAAAAACTTGGATTGTTCATTTATTCAGTGTTCTCAAATTGCCACCTTCTGTTTCTGAGACTTATGTCAAGAACTAGGATTATAGGTGTGAGTAAACATGGCTCAGATCTTTACGGAGTCTGTGGCCTATTAAAAATGGTTGACCAGAGCATTCACACTCCCTGTCCCTCGGGTTACTTTCACTTATGTAGAAAGGGCTGGATAAAATGTTCTTCTTTTCTCATTTCAAACAGAAAATTCTGTGATTACTCAAGGCTGCATAGAAAACTAGCTTATAGACTACATCTGTAGGTGTTCTAAGAGTATGTTGGTCAAGGCTATGGTGCAGATTCATTTATATTCCTGTAACCAATAAACAAATCTTACCTTCCCGTCAGTGTAGGATTATAACTTATATTCATTTTTTTAATATTAACTGCCATTTTTACTCCTTTTTTTCCCGTAGTACAATCCACGTGCTAGATAGTCATTATATTAAGAAGTTCAACTGCAATATCTTGAATTTAATCCTCAGCACAGTTAAAACACTCCTATTATCTATATATCACAAAATTTCTAAATGAGGTTTGGAGACATTTAGTGACTTGTCAAAGATCATTCAGGTGTCAAGTGATCAGGTCAGGATTTAAACTCAGAAGAGATCAATCCCTAGGGCAAATGCACTTAACCTCTTCATTATCATCGGGTCCTTGTTAAAACACACACACACACACACACACACACACACACACACACACACAAACCTGCTGTATTCTGCTGTATTCTTTTGCATATATAGCCAGAAATTGTATGCTAAATTATAAGGTAGTTCTATTTTAAATTTTTTGACGAGCCTTAATACCGTTTTCATAGAGGCTGCACTGAAGTATTATTCATAATACCAAGACATGGAAACAACCCAAATGTCCTTTACATATGAATAGATTTTTAAAAAATCTAGCATATTGATACAATGAAGTATAACCAGTCTTTTAAAAGAAGGATATCCTGCCACTTGAACAACAGGAATGAACCTGTTAATCTAGGGATAGTACTAGTTTACAGAACATCACATTATGGACAAAAATCATGTGAAAGGGATCTCAAGGCTGATAATAGGAAAGAGTTAAGCTAGACATAGAAGAAGAAACATTGCAGGCTTCTCCTCATATGAGTCATCTAAAACAGCCAAACTTATAGAAGTAGAAACTAGAATGGTGGTTACCAGGGACTGGTAGGAGTGAAGAAAGCATAATTGGTTTTCAATAGATATAAAGTTTTTGTTATATAAGATTAATAGGTTATAGAGGTCTGCTGTAAAAAATAGTACCTACAGTTAACAAAGCATTATCATACACTCTAAAATACAGTATGTTAAGTGGATAGAGCTTCTGTTTCTTTACAACACACACACACACACACACACACACACACACGCACGCACACACGCACACAGAAGAACACAAGGAAATTTTTGGAGGTGATGGGCATGTTTAGAACCATGGTTAGAATTATTGATGGAATCATGGTTGTATACATCTGTCCAAATTCATCAAGATGTATATATCAAATGTGTGCCATTTTTGTGTATAAATTATATCTAAATATAGCTAGAAACAATGGTTCCATGCCTAGTCATATCACCATTCTGGGTGCCAAGCGCTGGCCCCATTATACCTATGAGCTCCCAAGTCCTTCATGGTAGCACAGGCAGCAGATACTTAGAAGTATTGACTTCTCTCCACAATCAAGTTGTAATGGAGCTGCTTTCATTCTTGCTGCAATTGTTGTGCAATCATATCTGGTAATTTTGTATTTACTTGTCTTTCCCACTAGATTTTTAATCCCCCCAAACTATTTATGCTGCTTCCCTTTTATATTTCCACACCAGAGCACAAGATATGACTATGAAAAATATATGTTGTTGAATGTGTTGAATAAACAAATAAATAGCCAGATGAGCAAATGAAGGCAAAACACTCATTCTGCCCTGTGGACTATAATGAAACCATATAATTGTACTGGGTTCTGATAAGTTGTGTCCATGAATGAGTGTACGAGCTAGGAACATATTTTACTCAACTTTTGTCATCATTCTGAAGTTCCAACTAATTAAGGAGAAAAAAAAAGAAAGAAAGGGAAGTCTGTGACCAAGATAGTATTTGTTGTTACTATTCCTGTGTTATAGAAATTGTTTTGCAAGAAACAGTATAGAGCAGTGTTTCTCAAACTGGTGTCCTGAACCAGAAGCATTTGCATCATTGGAAAAGTATCAGATTCATAAATACTGAGGGTGGGTCTTGGCAATCTGAAATTTGAAAATCATTGGTATAATTATTCATAGCTGCTAAATACTAGTTAAGGACCAAAGAGGAAAATTAACAAAAATTGGCATTTTTGTTCCTTATTTTATTTAGACTGTGTGTGGTAAGAAGGATGTTGCTGGTTCTGGTCAGGCTCCTTTGAAGGCCAATCTGAGAGAACTCTCTAGGACTCACATTCGTGAACTCGTACAGAGTACTCAGTGACCAGGTTAACAGAATGTTGCCTGACACTCCCACCTATGTACATAGTAGGCACTCAGTAAATAGTGTTTACTAATTTAACAGATGACTTGGATTCAGAAAACAGATTATGTTAGGAACTTTATTTTATGATAATGGATTAAAATAATACCCTGTCAGAATAGGACATGTAATAGTGAGCTCTCAGAATCTAATGGACTCTGTAAAGCTGAGCCTTCTTTTTCCTCATACAACTGTATAAACTTCTCTGTCCAGTTGCTTTCAGACAAATTCTTTTACAATTACCAGTTGGTTATTATTAGGTGAGAAGAACACACATACTTGTTGTTTTTCTTTATTACTGTGTTGTTTCCTCAAATAAACAAACAAGAAAACAACCCAACAGCACAGAAAGCGGAATCTGGAAGATGTACTTTGCAGATGTATCACATAGCTCTCGTGTTTGCGGCAAGCTCTCTTGTGTATTGCTGGGATGACTTCAGGGAGAACATGCTCTTTATTTACAAAAGTGAGAGCTTTTATTTTCCTGTCTTCCTCAAGGAGGAGATGGTACAATCATGGTTCAGCTAAGCAAAATCAGAAGGAGGAGGAAGAGAATAGTGTGAATAAAACTTTTATCTGACAAGAGCTTGCTTTCCTTTGCCTTTTCGTTGGGCTTCAGAAAACGAACACACATTCTCAGCGATGCAAACCACCCCAGCCTTTATGAAGATCATCCATTTCAACATATAAGGTAAGTTTGTTACTGGAAGAGCTGCTACTGGAATGAAGTCAATTTTCAGAGAATTGAAGCTCAACTGCAGCTCATGGCTGGTGGAAGCATTAACTCATTGGTGTTAAGACATTCTGAAGACGGGAATCATTCAGTTTCACTTCAAAGCATCAATATTGCAAATTCTCACTCTAGATATAAAAGTGGCTCACATGTGTTTAATTTATTTGAAAGACACTGAAGATTATTAATTATATTTCTCTCGTTCAAGAAAATGAAAGAAGTATAACAGTGTGTCTTTGAGCGATTGATATAACTTACACAACCTTCTCTTTCCTCATCTGTATCAGGTACAAAACTAAAAGCTAATGTCACGATTCATTCATTTTGCATTTGCATACTGAGTGCATAGTATATTCCAATTACAAGTAAAGAATGAGGACGATGAGGGGCAAGAAGGCAGTAGAAAGAATGGAGTCACAAAGGGGATAGTATTTGAGTTAGAAGAACACAGAGAAGTGTTCTGCAAGAGGAGGAAGGATGAGTGCTTTGCAAGAAGAAGATAAACATTTTCGAGAGGATGGAAGCAGAAGGTGACTGTTGTGGGCCCTGTACCAGATAAAGGAGAGTGATGATAAATAAGCCTGGGAAGTGTTATAGGTCACGATTCCATTTTTTAAACACAAATAAAATGGTGAGAAGGAAATGCCCTGAAATGTTTACAGTGAGAATCTCTACATGGTATGAGTACATGTTTATTTTATTGTATCCTTCATACTATGTGGTATTTTCCTAAATGTATGTCATGAGCAAGTATTGTTTAAAAATCAGGATAATATGCTATAATATATTGTATCTGTCACACAGTGTCATGGTGCAGATGAAATAGCACTGTGAATTTATTTGACCTAATGAACATTTGCATGACTACTATGTGCCATGAAGGATGCAGTAAGCCTGAATTTGATGGATGAATTAGTGATCTCCATGGCAAAGTTTTTCTTGAGGATGAAGTCAATGGAAATATAGATAAGATAGGTTTGGGAAAAAAAGTCAGAGAAAGTGAAGGGCAGAAGAAGAAGAAAAATATTGACAAAAGGGGTGGGGAAGAGTAGGAGAAAGACACAAGCACAATGAAAGTAATCATAATTTAATCCCTGGAAGTAGCATCACCTATTGAATTACTCTGTTGGAAGAGTCAATATATTTCCTTTCTTCTTTATATATTAACCTTAAGTTAGTTTACAAATGGTAACCATGTATTGGGCGTATAATATATATGGAATGTCATGTAAGGAAGGGAGATGGGTCTGGGTGCAGTGGTATATGCATATAATTATAGTACTTTGATAGGGTGAGACAAGAGTATTGTTTGTGGTGAAAAGTTGAAGACCAACCTGGGTGGCAATATAGGGAGACCCAGAATCTACAATAAATAAATAAAAGAATAAATAAATTTTTTTAAATGAAGGAAGTTGAAGGAAGAGGAGAAAGCTGGAAGAAAAGAGTAGAAGAAGAGGCAAAGATAAAGAGCTCAGTGTCTGGTGGATAAAACAAGGGAGGCAGTAATACAACCAGACAAAGGAAAGGATTTAAGGTTGTATGTGATCACAGAAATGGGTCACTTCAGAATGAATTTCACTTGGAAACTTTCCAGAGGAGAGGATACCTGGTTCAGACCTCTGAAGGACAGGTGAGAAAGTGTAGTCCCAGAGGAGAGGGCTGATCAAATTTCTGTTTGTCAACCACTTTCTTGTCTCTATAGTTCTCCTACTAGCAGTCTTCTATTATTTTAGGAGCTTTTGCTGTTATATCTAAAGAATATTGTCTTCTTGTTTTAATGCTAAAGAAAATCACTTATCCTTGTATCTAATTATATTCTGATTTACTGTATTTCCAGAAAAGAACGTATAACATAAAGCCATAATGAAGAAGTGAGTACAGCAACTATCACATGACCTACAGTTGAAACTATTTCATTTTTGTATTATCTATTGCTGCACAACAAATTTAGAGTTTTAAAATAAATAATACACACATATTATATCACAGTTTCCATGGGTTAGATATCTCTGCATGGTTTTTCTGCTCCAGAATCTCTCACCAAAGAGCAATCAAGGTGTCATCCAGGCCTGAGATCTCATTTGAAAGCTCAGCGGAGGGAGCATCTGCTTACAAGCTAATGCTATTGTTTGCAGGATTTGGTTCTTCTGGGCTCTCAGACTGTGGGCCTCAGTTCCTTCTTGCTTGTCAGCCAGAGGCTACTCAGTTCCTTGCAACAGGACCCTCACCATAGGGAAGCTCAAAGCGTGGCAGCTTGATTCGTCAAAAGTCATCAAGGGAGAGATTGCTAGCGAGCTGAAAGTTATAATCTCATGTAACATAATCATGGAAGTGGCATCCCATCAATTTTGCCACACTTTTTTGGTTAGTGGTAAGTCAAAATCCCTACTCACCTTCAAGGAGGGAGGATTCCAAGGGACATAACATCAGGAGACAGGGATCCTGGGCAGCCATCTCAGAGTGTGTCTCCATGGTCTTCCTATTTAGTAAGCATAAAATATCTTTAATCTCTTCAAGAATATGTGAATTTTTAAAGTGTGTTTTAATAAATGTTACAAAAATATAAAACAATTCAATCAGAAGACTGAGGTGACATTTCTAATTTTTTAAATGATATCATTAACCATGTTTTAAATTTGTATGTGTGTTATATCATATATCTTAATTATTATACCAGAAGTGTGAAGAGAAGATAAAAATTTAGGATTTGAGCAGTTACAGTGGTTTTTTTTTGTTTGTTTGTTCTTTGTTTTTTGAGTTGGAGTCTTACTCTTGTTGCTCAGGCTGGAGTGCAGTGGTACATTCATGGCCACTGCAACCTCGACCTCCTGGGCTTCGGTGATCCTTCTGCCTCAGCCTTCCAAATAGCTGGAACTACAGACACACGCCACCATGCCTGGCTAGTTTTTGTGATTTATTGTAGAGACGAGGTCTCACCAAGTTGCCCAGGCTGATCTTGAACACCCAGTCTCAGGCAATCCTCTCGCCTCAGCCTCCCAAAGTGCTGGGATTACAGGCTGAGCCACCACACCCAGCTACAGTGTTTCAAATATCCAGCTTTCTCTCATTTGACTCATGGACTTTCTGTGAGTTTGATGGCATTATTTCAGTTTGTTCAGGATGAAAGAGGTTTTGTATCAACATAATTCTTTCTAACTAGTACAATCTAAGCTAAACTCTGGTATATGCTTAACATATGTATTAATTCCAGTTATGCAATTCATAAAACCCTTCTAAATTTCAAATTATCTATTAAATGGAAAAAACTATATTTGTAGGACTCAATGAGATAAAGGTAAAGACAACAGCAAAGAGTTTAACTCTTAATAAATGCTCAATAAAAATTAATTTTCAAACTACTGACCCAAACCCATATGGTTGTAAGGGATAAATCCAGATACTGAAGCCAAACCTCTCTGACTATGCTTTTTCTATTACGTGTATCCCTAATAAACCCTGGGGATAGTTTAATTCATGTCTAACATAGAAGTGAAAAAAGAAGGTGGGCAATGAATAAAGTGACGTTTATGATAATAACACCACAGAGCCAAACTAAAATCAGTTTACCTGAATCTAATGAAGTGGTCTCAAACTTGAGTGCTCATTAGACTACCCAGGAGGTATTGTTAAAACAGATTGCTGGGTCTCCTTCTCATTGTTTCTGACTCAGTAGTTTTGGGATGGGGCCTGAGAATTTGCATATCTAACAAGTTCCTATGTGATGCTGCTACTGCTGACCCAGATATTGCCCTTTGAGAGCCTCTGATCTAGAACATTCAAGTCATAGTACTTTGCTCCACCTGTTGTGCAAATATGAAATGGTTTTTGTTTTATGTGTTCTACTAAAACTTTGAGCAGATATGACTTGTAGTTGAATTGCACATGACTGTTTCATATTTAGGCTGCTATGCAGAGCATTTTCTGTTCTTAAGTATGAATGTGCCAGGCTGAAGTGTCAAATCACCTTACCATGCTGCCTCTGGTGGATCTTGCTGTTGCATAAAGGTATGCAAACTCAATAAATTCTCATGAGAGATGTGCTGTGCTGTTTCTCTGTTTCCCCTAAACAAGCAACTGGCCAATAAAAATCATGTGTGTAAAAGCTGCCTATGATCAAACTTAACCTGTCTATACTGAGGGATTCAATAGAAATTGGGTCTAGTTGACAGAAAAATTAATTTCTTAGATCTCACTAGAAAGAAGCCAGATGTGCTTTATTAGATTTGGCTGTTATTCAACATGCTGCTGCGAGAATTCCAAGCTTTTCCTCTGGCACCCAACTGTCACTCCAGACAGTCCTCTGTTATATACTAGCACATCATATACATGAAATACATACATATATTGATTATAAAAATACTATTTTTGACAAAACATGCATATTTTCCTTGTATTATAACCACTGTCTAGCAATGACTTTCCAAGGCTCTGATCCTCTGAGAAGACAATCCCTCGTTAACATTTTTAAAATGTCACTTAAAATACATCATTTCTATTATCTGCAAAAGTTTTTCTTTTTTTTATACTACGTGTTGAAGTCATGTATCCTGATGATCAGTAATGAAGCTAGAAGCTCCTTCTAAAGGAAATTGTTTTTTGGGTTTTTGAGCTATTATAAAACATTCCTTTCTATAAATTAAGCTCCTGAACTCTTAAAACAAACATAAAGCTTGCCAGCAAACACTAATATATAAATATATGATTAGGATTAGTACCATTATATTTTTAGTAAATAAATATATATATTTCTATTTTTATAATAAAGAGAGAATTAGTCGTATATTTTAAATAAAGATTATTTGCATAAAATTTTTGTATAAAAATATACTTATGTTTGCTTTTTTTGCCACTGGAGACCCAGGTGTCAGCAAATGCTTAGGTAATATTGAATGACTAAGGAATACATGTTGGAAAAAAAATAAGAGAATAAATGAATAATTTTAGAATTTTAGATGAACTGTTATATTCAGACATTTTTAAGAATATAGTATCTTCCTTGGTTTTGATTTCTTCATATTTTCCCCTTATCTTCTTTCTTACAATATTTATTATTTTTCTACTGGATGCCAAAAACTATGCTAGGCACGGGGGTAATAGTGGTAAGCAAAGAGAGGCAGACATACATCCAGGAGTCACAAAATATATTGATTACACTGAAATGAGCATTTATATAGAATGAGACAGAGTTTAGATTTAGCAAGCCAGGTCTGAGAAACGTTACGTGAGAACATGCTCCTTAACAGGCATCTGAATAAAAAATAAGTTAAAAAGGCAATGAAGAGAGAAAACAGTGTCCGAGGCAGATGGAATTGGATCTGCAAAGGTTTAGTGACTTAGCATGATCCTTCAAGGACCAGTCCAACTTGCCAATAATGTAATGACATCTACTGTAAACATAGAATGTAGCTTGAGTATCTTATGCTTATTAACTTCATAAACCATGTAAGATAAAAGTCTTCTTTTTACATTGACACATAGGGCACCATTGTCATACCTTGATGTAGATGAGAAGTTGATTCATGATTGCACCAGTGTAGCTTTTTTATGGTTCGTAGTTGTTGGTTAAGTTAGTGGAGTATAAAAATATAGAGGGTGTCTGGGATTTAAACTCTTAATCTGAGCCTTCTACTTAAGAAATGCTCTCATGGAGTCTCATGCAAAATCCCCTCCTTAGGCAGCCTGATTTATCTCCCCAGCTAAGAAACTAATGTGGAAGCAATCACTAATGACAGCATGTTGGTAAGAGTCCACATGGTGCTTATAATGGTCAGCATGCAGACCTCCAGACCACTGTTATTGACCTGATCAAAGCCATGGGTACCACTGGGAGACTGTGCTTGCACTTCTACTCCATAAATTTAGCAGACCAAGAAGTTTATTACTACCCTGAGACAAGCTGATGATGGAATGGCTAGTTGAGTTAGTGCCTTAGCTTTTTCGATCTATTTCCAATCACTGTTGGAGGAATCAAGACAGTGTAATGTGTCCATTTTTATTCAGTTCATGTTGCTAAGACCATATAATAATACTCCTGGAAGACAGTGTTTTGGGCTTTTATCAAAATCTCAAAGGACTAGTGAGATTAGTCTGAGGGTCAGGGGATGGGGTATGAGCTTTAACTCAAGATTCTTTCAGAGGATGCAAATTATTCAAGAGGCTTGCAGAACTTGATTGCTGGCTAGATCATGACCGAATTTTGGATTCCATTGTTGCAGGCATTTTAAGTGGAATTTCAGTATAATATGAAGTTGTCAAAAATCTAGTAATAGCCAATTGTCTTAGTCTATCTTCTGCTACAATAAAAATAATGTATAAGACTAAGTAATTTATATGAACAGAAATTCATTTTGCTTACAGTTCTAAAGGCTGGAAAGTCCAACACTATGGGGTCACATCTGGTGAAGGCCTTCTTGCTCTGTCACAACATAGTGAAAGGAATCACATGGCAATGGTGCTTGAGAAAGGTAGCAAAATCAACCCTTTTTTTTTTTTTTAAGAAGGAACACACTTTCTTTATAATTATCCACTCCCCCAAAAATGACATTAATTCATTCAGAAGGGCAGATCTCTGAATACCTAATTGCCTCTTAAAGGTCCCACCTCTCAACACTGTTGCCTTAGGATTAAGTCTCCAATACATGAACTTGAGGAGACACTCAAAATAAAGTATTTTACTCTGGCTCTTCTTGACAAATTTATGTTCTTTTCACATGCAAAATGCATTTATTCCATTCCAATATCTCAAAGTCTAAGTTCATTCTGGTGCCACCTCCAAAGTTCAAAGTCCAGAATGTCATCTGAATCAGATCAGGGTGAGACTGAAGGCATGATTCACCCCAAGCGAATTCCTCATCAGCTGGGAGACAGTAAAATTAACAAGTTATAAGCTTCCAAAATACAATGGTGGAATAGGCATAGGATAGATATTCCTATTCCAAAAGAGAGAAATAAGCAAGGAAAAAGGGATAGGTACCTGGTTTCAAGTAAATTGAAAACAGAAAAGACAACATTAAGTCTTAATATCCTGACAACAATATCCTTTAACTCCATGTTTTGCGTTTTAGGCACATTAGGATGGGGTTAAATTCCCAAGACCTGAGGCAGCATTGCTCCTAATCTTTGCTGGGTTCAGTTCACCCAGCAGCGCTCACCTATTACAGTCTCATGACTATAGCTTACCCAGGCTTGAGCTGCATATTGGTGGTCCTACAGTTCCATGGTCTTGGCATTTCCTCACTGCCACTGCTTCACTAGCATTGACCTAGTACAGACTCTCTGCAGTGATTCTGCCCATGCAACCAGTATTTGTCTGGGCTACCAGGCTGTTAAATATATCCTTTGAAATCTAGGTGGAGGCTTCCATGGCCCCACAACTCATGCACTCTGTGTATCTGCAGATTCTGAATCAAGAGGATGCTGCCAAAAATTATTGCTTGTACCCTCTGGATCTATAATCTGGTCTACTTAAGTCATGGCTGGCCAGCTGAGAAAGGCTGTGCTTGGGTGCCTAGAGCAGAGTCCTGAGGCCCTGAGCAACCAAATACTTGGTTGCTTGGCCACACTCTTAGTAATTTCTCCTAAACACACTTTTTATATGACCAGCTTTTTATTATTTTATTTTATTTATTTTTTATTTTTTATTTTTTTTTAAGTTGGAGTCTCACTCTGTCGCCCAGACTGGAGTGCAGTGGCCGCTCCCGGCCACCGCAGCCTCGACCTGCTGGGCTCTGGCGATCCTTCCGCCTCAGCCTTCCAAGTAGCTGGAACTACAGGCGCGCGCT
>CAUYQG010272366.1:79-13495 GCA_963574415.1 Tarsius wallacei | reverse complement strand
ACAATAAATCAAAAAAATTAGCCAGGCGAGGTGGCGTGCACCTGTAGTTCCAGCTACTTGGAAGGCTGAGGCGGAAGGATCATCGGAGCCCAGCAGGTCGAGGCTGCAGTGGCCGGGAGTGGCCACTGCACTCCAGTCTGGGCGACAGAGTAAGACTTCATCTCAAAAAAAAAAAAAAAAAAAATAAAGGAAATGGAGGTGGCATATAAAAATAAAGATAAAGGTCAGGCGCAGCGGTTCATGCCTATAATTCCAGCACTTTGGGAGGCTGAGGTGAAAGGACTGTCTGAGCCCTTGGGTTTGAGACCAGCCTGGACAAGTTGGTGAGACCTCATCTCCATAATAAATCAAAAAATTAGCCAGGCATGGTGGCACGTGCCTGTAGTTCCAGCTACTTGGAAGGCTGAGGCAGAGGGATCACCTGAGCCCAGCAGGTTGAGACAGCAGTGGCCAGGAGTGTGTCACTGCCCTCTAGCCTGGGTGACAGAGTAAGACTCCAACTCAAAAAAAAAAAAAAAAGATACAAAGGTAATGTGATGAGGAGAGATATTTTCCAGTTAGAAACTGTCTAAACACAGAAATGCTGACTCTATAATCAATTGTCTGAAACTATTGCTGTTGTCCACATTTTCTTTTTTGTCCTCCAGTTGTAAATCTAAGATATCACCAAAATATATGGATACTGAAAATTGGCTAATATTTTGGCATTTATGTAAACCAATAGCTTCCAAATATTTGTCTGACATTAATTTAAGAGAGGGGCTAAAATACTGCATGAGAGAAGGATTGGGAAATACAATAGCTTCTCTTAAAAAACTGTTATACAAAGTAATTCAACTCTGGCTCCAGATTTGCATTCTCCATTCAGCCTAACAAATGGACGGAACTTCTTAAAAGGTGATTTATTAAGACAGTTCTTGTTAAATACTGTGACTCAACCATGCTCCTTGGCTGTATTTCACCATTCTTACCACTACCCCCAAAACACACACATACTTACACAGGCTGCCTTATCACATTTGCCCTGCCAACAACATTCAGCAGAGGTGACCAGTGAGCAACAGGTTTTGCCTGGTTACTTGATCATAAAAATTTTGAGTGAGCTGCCTGCTTTAAAAAAACATGAAATCTTTACATAAGAATCTGCATTGAATTGTTCTTTTGAAAACCAAAAGATGACCCAAATTTTTGCATAGTATTAACCTACTAGAGCCCAGTAGTGACATCCTCCTAGAGACCACTTAACTAGGCATGCAAGTGCTCACCAATTGCCCACCTGCTGGGCCCTTCTCCTTGCCCTGACTGCTCCTGTGGGTAAAGATGACAATCCTTATATTTAGAACTTCCCCTGATAGAAGTCCTAGTAAATGTAGACTTTGTTCCTATGTCTTTACTTTCCCAGTGATATTTTATCTTTTCCAGTGAGATTCTTTGATACTGGCATCTTGGCAAACTGCCCAGATTGACTGGCCATTAATTTGGGGTCAGAAAAATTATCTAAAATACAGAAATTAATTGGGGGTCAGAAAAATTATCTAAAATACAGAGATTTTTCACCAGAGGTTTTGTGGCACAGCAGTCATTAGGGTAGAGGGATAAGGGAGAAAGGTAGAGACTAGAGTTATAACCTGGGCAGATTAGGCCAAGGGCAGGTTATAAAAATGTAGCTTGGTGATTTTTATGGGTCAATTAAAGAGAAATGAACATGCTCGTTTCTCCCCTTTTCTAGAATATCTAAGTGGAGTTCTTGAATTCACATAGTGCTTCTTCTTAGAGCAATTCAAACAATAAATGGAGCAGGAACAGCAAGAATCAAAGTCCACATTCCAGTGTCATGTCAAACATAAATTCCCTCAATGATCAATTTCTATCATTTAATCAAATTATTTTTTAACGAAGCAGGAATCTGTCAACTGGCACTCATTCCATGCCCCATAGCTCCGATGGAAAGATTTTTTTCCCTTTTTTGTTATTTCCTACCATGTTAAACTGGCAATTTTCAGAGGAGCACCTCCTGCCAATTATTAATGAGAATCAGTCTTGACTTTTGCAGATTGAATTTTGTAAATTGGTTTTATTGAACGTGAGAAATGGCATAAAGAACTACAGAAGGGAGAAAAATTAAGAGGGTCCCCAAAGAACAGAGGCCTTGTCATAATCTTGCTTTGTATGCTTTTGGTCTGGACATAGCATGAGATAGCTTGTGACTCTCTTCCAGATTCAGACATTGACCTTTCCCACCTTGAGCTATACACGTAGGACAGTAAATTATCATCGCTAAATACCATTGAGGTATTGCAAGGATTAATGACTTACAGAGAAACCTGCATACTAGGATGTGAAAGGTCTCATTGCAGAGAAAATTATTGTCATAATTCTTTGAGCATTACATTGTTCACCCAAAGAGGTGATGTTAACAAACTGTACCAAAAGCTGAACCCAACAGAAACCTTTTCTTGACTTGCGTTATGTACTGTGCCATGATTACAAAAAAGCCAATTTTCTTTATTTTATATAAATATTTTTCATCTTCTCTTCTAAAAATGTCAAATGTGGGAGGTAATGCTTTATATGCTGAGGTTTCAATTGGTCTACCATATCTGATCTGTATCTAGCATTTCTTATATTTCTTCAAAGAAAGGATGATTTATAAAGTGAACTTTGACACTGAATATCAAATCCTACTGATCTACTTTGACAAGAATGTTTCATCTACTGTATTCAGATACATAAATCTACTTAATTTTGGCATTACGATATTTTCAACATGATTCATGAAAGGAAAACAGTAGAAAATATTTATTAAATACTTTAGTGTACCATGAACTGTGCTAAGCAGGCACTTCAATTGCATTAAGTAATTTTATAAAACCCAATAAGGTAAGGATTAATATCCTTCTTAAAAAAAAAAGAATAAGAAAACTGAGGCTCAGAGAGATTACATAATTTGCTCAATTTCACAGTTATTGAGTTAAGTAGAGGAGCTGGGAGGTATTCTAGGTATTCTCTGCATCTGGAACTGTACTAAAAAGTCAGGCTGTATCCCATGTGCCCCTTGCTTTGGGGATATATGAGTGAGGTCCTACAGTTTAAAAACCTGTCTGATTTCCTTTTACCCAGCATTTCAAAGTTACTTAAGCACAGAACCTCTTCTCCCCAGAATGCTGATTAACACTAGAATTCTTCAGAAGTCAGGGAAGCCCCGCCTTAGCCATGAGTACACATGATCATACCACATGTCCTTCTAGTACAGGCTTCCACTGCTAGGTAAGTGTTCTAGGAATCCATGAGCATGAGTGTATCAGCTAGTTTTGTTGTGGAAGGCTATGTTTGGCTTCAGTAAATTTTTTTTTTTTTTTTGGAGATACCGTGATGGGTGATTTACAAGCACGCCTGCCCACATGGCACTGAGTGTTCAGCAGTTCCCTACCTTTCCTATTTACCCATTTCATCTTGAGCGACTTTTTTTTATTTCCCCAGATGGAAAAAGACCTCAAAGGGAATTGTTTTGCCAATGTGGAAAAGGTGAAACAAAAAACAGCAGAAGCGCTAATTGGCATTAAAATTGACAAGTTCAAAGACTATTTTGAGCAGTGGAAACAGCGTCTCAATAGGTGTATTGCATCAAACAGAGAGTACTTTAAAGGTGACTAAAGTTTAAACATCTAAGAATAAATACACAATTTTTTAATAAATAAATTCAAGTTTTTTGGGTCCTCCTATGTATGTCTTCCTTCTCCATTTGTCTGAACTCTTTAAAGGGTCCATTTGTTGACTCTATGACCAGTGGCTACCATATACCTTAACACAAAATAGATATTCAATTAACACTGATAGAATAAGTTTGTAGTCCTTTTGCATCCTAGGCTATAAAATAGTGATTCAGAGCCATCCACTGTTCAAGAAAACAGAGAGGTGTTACAAAACAATGAGAAGTTAAAGGGAAGGAAACAAAAAAATTCAAGCTAAACATTTAAAAATATTAGTATAATCTTTGCTTTACAGATTTGAAACCTTATTTTTGCCTGCATAAGAATACAGATATGCTGCAACTCATAACAAATGACAGCAATAGCATCTTTGAGAGTTTACTATGTGTCAGTCACTACTCTTTTTACACATGTGAACTTATGGAAGATCATCCACAACAAAGCAATTGCAATTCTCACACACAGCCTCCACTAACAAAAAGGAAAAAAGTGAAAATTTAATTCCCAGTCTATAGACTGCTCCAGTGACTTCTGAAACAGCAGGCAAAACAGATGTTGCCCTGACTCTCCCTCCCTGGAATGTGACAGCCACCTTGATTGCCCTTTTCCAGCCATTTAATTTGGTTATTTAGGGAGGCAATGACATTGATGCATCTGTAAGAGGTGGGCTGACATAAATCAGATCCTCTTACATTTTTCTAAGGAAAAATTCTCCACCCTTTTCATCAGAGTATGATATTATTTCTATAGTGGCGCTAAAAAAGAAGAGGGATGATTCCTATTTCTCAGAATTTTAGAATAAAGGAAAA
Organism: Tarsius wallacei; assembly: GCA_963574415.1. Taxonomy (NCBI): domain Eukaryota; kingdom Metazoa; phylum Chordata; class Mammalia; order Primates; family Tarsiidae; genus Tarsius; species Tarsius wallacei. Next base: position 8,976 of record CAUYQG010272366.1, on the reverse strand, counting down.
ACCTGCCAGCCTGGCAAATAGGTAATGCTGCTATTCAGAATACTTGTGCATATGATTGAATTTCCAGCAGATGCCTATAAAGTGTTCTTTCCCTCCTCCTGTCACCTAAGAATGAAATCTACGTCTTTTTTTTTTCCCTTCACTAATTTACAGAACATCTAACTCTGTCTGGCATTGATGAGGCCTGGCGAGCGAACATAGATAAAGAAAGGCCCTTGTAGTCAAATCGTTCACTATTGATTAGAAAAAGCTGATACACAAACAACTAACTACCTTCTATACATATAATGGCAAAACTTCAAACAGCTTTCATCCAAGGGGACCAACACTTTGCCAGGCTCAATGATGTATTAACAATCCCATAATGAGGACACCAGCTGTCAGCCACAGGAAGTATTAAAACAGGGAACAGAACATTTTCAACAATTCAGTTAATGATTTCCAGAATGTGCTTGCCAAAGCCCGTTCAGCATCCTTGGATCATGTTAAGGCCCCTGCTTTAAAACCTTATCTGGCTTCTAATTGCCTAACAGATGAAATTCTCACTCGACTTCCGCATTGCATGGTGGTGTGGTACACTAATTAAGAGTTTAGGATTTAGAGGCAAGCATGCTGTAACTTACCTGCTAGGTGGTGGATAAATTACTTACATTGGTTTATACTTATACCTGTCAAATGAGAGGAATAGCAGTACCTGCTCACAGTTTGAAAATTTAAATGAGATAGTCTATGTTGAGAGCTTAGAAATAATGGTGGTAGAGAAAGTTGTGGTGGTGGTAGTAGTGAAATAGTAAGAGGTACTAATTCTTGTTTTTGGTTTTCCACAATCAACTAAATGTTATATTAATATATTTATGTGCACATCTATTTGTGTATATTGCATACATACCGGGGATGCCAAAAAATGTATATACATTTTAAGAGTTGTTATCTATGTATTACTTTACAAAGTTGAATTGAATTACAGTAGCAATGTGTAGTATGACATTCACTCAAAAGATGAGATTAATCGAATGCCAGTGTCACCATGTGACAGGCAGGACAGTCAAAGAAAATGGCGGCGGTACGGTTGTCATTCGAGAAGCGCAAGACTTTTTTGAAGTGGTATTTGAAATTCGAGAACATTGTGGAAGTACAATGACAATGGAGGCATAAGTATGCAACAGACTCTCCAACAGGCCTAACAATTGCACGCATTAGTGGTAAGTCTGAGATGCATGGTACTGTGTGTGATGTGCACAAGGAAGATCCAAGAGGCCTCACACAGCAACAAGTCCTTCAGTAGTTCACCATCATCAGAAGTGTCTGGATGCTGATGGTAACCACTTTGAGCACCTCTTGTAATTACAGAAGTCAAACATGACCTGTATTCATCTTTTCTTATTGGTATATATTGAGTATTACAATTTTAATACAGTTTTTTTTTCTTTTCTTAAAATGTGTATACTTTTTTGGTACTCTCTGTATATACTCATATGCATACAAGTATAAGTGTATATATGAGGGGGAACCCCCACAAAGCCGGAATTATTTTTGAAGGGTGGGACCTTTGCAGTAAACATGGAAATTGTTCCTCCAGATTAAATGGTCAACAAAAGTTTTTATCTGGAAGTTTTGAGAAAGTTGTGTCACAGTTTGCAGAAGAAACTTACCAACTTGTGGCAAACAGATTACTGGTTCCTCCACCATGACAACACACCTGCCTACACCGCACTGAATGTTCAGCAATTTTTGACCCAAAACAGCATGACTCCCATGCCCCACCCTCCCTATTCACCCAATCTCATCCCAAGTGACTTTTTTTTATTTCCCTGGATGAAAAAATTTCTCAAAGGGAAATGTTTTGCCAATGTGGAAGAGGTGAAACAAACAAACAAAAGGCAGAAGCACTAAAAGGCATCAAAATTGAGAAGGTCAAAAACTGTTTTGAGCAGCAGAAAAAGCATCTCAATAGGTGCATTGCATCAAATGGACAATACTTGAAAGATTTTAAACATCTAAGCATAATTACACAATTTTCATAAATAAATCCCGGTTTTTGGAGGTGCCCCCTTGTATATAAGATTTTAATTAGGCTATGTTAATTTGAAATAACATTTCTTCCATTTATTTGATGTTGGACAATTTACTAAACCTTAACCTTGCCTTGGTTTTTTCATTTATAACTTGGAATAATACCTGTAATTCCAGCACTTTGGGAGGCGGAAGCGAGAGGATTGCCTGAGCCCAGGGGTTCAAGACCAGCCTGGGCAACTTGGTAAGACCTTGTCTCTTCAGTATGTCAAAAATTAGCCAGACGTGGTAGCGTGTGCCTGTAGTTCTGGCTCTTGGAAGGATTGCCTGAGCCCAGTAGGTCAACACTGGGTGACCGTAAGTGTGCCACTGCACTCCAGCCTGGCAACAGAGTGAGACTCTAACTAAAAAAAATAAAATAAAGTAAAATAATAGTACTTACCTCAAGGCTATCTTAAGGATTAAATGGCATAAAACATGTGAAGTAGCTGAGATGTGGTAAGTGCCCAATAAGTGTTAATTTTCAAATATACCTTTTGTAAAGTACCTTTTGAAAGATAAAGTATCTTTATTTTTATAGTAGGGAAAATTATTATTATGACTACTTCCAATTTATAAAAAAGTATTTGTTTCCTGGTTCTCCCCTTGACTTTGCTAAATTCTAATAAACTTGAGAGACATACATACAACAACACACCTAAGATACATATGCAATTTCTAGAATGTGAGTCTTCCAGTTTGAAGCCCAGAAATGCTGAGTTATTGAAGCTGAAAGTATAGAAATCTACTCTGTCACAGTCACTTTAGATGAATACTGCAATTTATGATAAGTTCCATAAAACCTGCTTAATTCAACATTTATGAGAGACGCTGAAGATAAATGAAAGGTATAGAAATGAAAACCTTTCTAATCAGTCATTTTGTCAAGAATAAAGGACGAGAATGATAGGCATAAAAACAGACTAGATGTGCATATAAATAATCTACTGGAAATAAGTGATTAAATATTTTTATGAATTTAGCCAAAATAATCTTGGGTCTATAATATAAAACCTAACTCATATGTGCCCATGAAAGTGCGGGTGTACTTGCTTATTCAACACTCCTGAGCAGGCCTAGGGTCGGGTTTGGGGAAGCTCATGCATTTTCAACATGTCAACAGGAGCAAAAATCATAAAAGAAGGAACAAAAAAGCTGATTTCACAAGACTCGTGCAAATTGCCTCTCTCTTCTTTTCTAATTGCTATGGTGAGCTGCAACATTTAATTAAACCCCTGGAGGAAGTTTAATAGCTGGGTCATGTTGAAATGAATTAATACTGAAGCACCAAAACAATGCTAGCAAAGGAAGAGGATAATTCTATGGAGTGAAAGAATGCCCACAGGTAGACCACTTTTGGTATGGCCGTTTATTTGGCCCAGTAGTAGGGACAGGTGCTGGAAGCTGGCCCATTCTCTGACTTGGCCAGATGACTAGAACTCAGTGGTCACTGGGAATGTGCTTACCCTGTACTGTAAGCCTTGGTCCCCACAAGGGAGCTTCGGTGAAGCATCAGAGACTGGGCTTTCTCTATACTGCATCCATTTTTCCAGCACCTTTGGGAATGATAAACTACTTGAGGAGTGATCTGCTACGTCTCCCAAGAGATATTACCTTCCTTCATTAGACTGTCTGGTTTTTTCATGCCCTCTACCCCATGGGTGAGTACATTGAGTGTTATAGTGCCCAGTGTGAAGGACTGCATGAAACTAGGCTGAATAACACATAAAACTGATATTTTATTTTAGATTTGGCTAGATCAGTGGTCTCAAAGAGTGATTTTCCAGACAAGTAGCATCAACATCATCTGGGAACTCGTTAGAAATGAAAATTGTTTGAGCTCACCCAAGACCCAGTGATCAGAAACCATGGAGGTAGGACCCAGAAATCTGTGTTTTAACAAGCACTCCAGATGCTGCTGATGCACAGTCAACTTTGTGAACCATGGTCTAGTTTCCATGAAGTTCTACAGTCCTGATGGATCTTGGACTGTAACTAGATGGGCTCAAAAGGCAAAACTCAGCATGTGCCAGCTTTTCTGGAGTTTCAAGATGTCTCTAAGAAACCTAAACTTTAGAATGTGTCTTTTCTTTTATTTAAAATTTTAGACCAGCAGTCACAAACTCAAATGCTTATAGAGACCAAAAAAGTAAATGAGTCAGTGTGCTAACCATGAGTCTGTGTCTTTAGGGACATGGTGGGATTACAGTGAAGTGCAGATCTCATGCCTGAAGATATTGACAAAAAACACTATGTAGACCAAGCAAACCGTTTCTTAGGCATCCCAATTTGTCTTGCAGGTAGTCTATTTGTGGCCTTGCTTGCATACCTTCTGCTATAAACCAGGTGATAAGGATGTACACTTGACCAAGCTTTTTGATTAGTAAAAAACAGGTTTAGTCCCCTAATAAGTTGGTGAATTTTGCCTCAGTATTGGCATACCTCTTCAACCAAGGTACATGCTAACCTTGATATAGGGCCTAATTCTATAATGTCTACAGAATGAGGTACCAAGTCCTATAACACCTGAGAGGAGAGTTAAGGTAGTAAGTAAGTAGTTAAGGTAATGTTCTTTAGGAACATTTATGTGCTAACTTTTCAGCTGCTTTGGAATCAAAAGATGTTACATTTTGTTTCATCTTCCTCTCAAACAAATTGCAGTATGTCAACTTTTAAAAAGATGATAATTAACTCTCATAAAGGGGTTAATATTCAGTGACACTTAATATGTTCCCCATAGCAGGGCCATGTGCATTTAGAAAGGACTGACTCCTGTAGTGGACATGAAATATTCTCTAATTCCGGTTATTGGCAACTGTTTGCAGTGAAGTTGTGATCGAGCCTATTAAATATATATATCCATGTAGTGTCAGAATTTCTGATACTACTAATTTTGCTATCATTTTTAAATGTACAATTAAATTATTTTTAGTATGGCCACAGAGTTGTGTAACCATCATCACAATTTCAGAATATTTTCATCACTCTAGAAAGAAACTACATACCCATTAGAAGTTACTCTTCAACAACCCATCCCAAAGCCACAGACATAGGCAACCATTGATCCACTTTCTGTCTCTATAAATTGATCTATTCTGGACACTTAGTACAAATCAAATTTTACCCTATGTGGTCTTTGTGACTGGCTCCCTTCACTTGTAGTGGATTCAATGTTTATTTGTGTTGTAGCATGTATCACTATGTTATTACATTTTTATTGCTGAAAATATTCCATCATATAAATATAACACATTTTTTTATTCATTCATCAGTTAATAAAAATTTGTTTCAACTTTTTACCCACCATGAATAATTGTACTATGAACATTTGCGTATAAATTTTGTATCAACAAATATTTTCTCTTCTTTGGATATCTATCTGGGATTGGAATTGCTGGGTCATATGAAAACTCGATGATTAACCTTTCAAGAGACTGATAGATTATTTTCCAAATTCGTTGCACCATTACATTCCCACCAGCAGTATATCAGGGTTCCAATATCTACACATAATTTGTCTTTTTACTCAGTCATCTTAGCATCCTAGTAGATATGATGAAGTGGTATCTCCTGGTTTTGATTTGTATGTATGTGATGGCTAGTGTAACTTTGCTGGTATTTAATACAAATAGTTGTTAAGGATTTGTTTATATTAGAGTATAAACAGCTTGAATGGATTGTGTATATGTCACACTTGTTTGCCTTACTAACCAGGTATGTGTGAAAATAAAGATTTTGCTGGTTTAGTAGAGTAGCTAATATTTATTAGGTGCTTACTGTGTGCCATGCATTATTGGGCTTAAATTCTTATAGGCATGATCATAATTCTCTCCCATAATGATTCTATTTTTCATAGTATTATGATTCCCATTGAACAGATAGGCAATTTGAGATATAAAGAGTTTATGAGATTACACCAGATGGATGACACAATTAAGTGTTGATATTGCATGAACACAATCTCAATCTGCTTGCCTCCAAATTAGATTTGCTTCACTTCTAAATTGCTCAACTTATATTTTCAAAGTAAACTTCACAGATAGAACAGAATGAGAGCAAGAAAAATTTGATGCATCATATTGCATTTGGTCATTCACTTCATAAGAACTAATCAATGAGTTGAAGCTATGAGTTTGGTTACTTAGGCAAGAAGACCTGAACCAAAAAGTTAAAAATGTTGTTTCAAACTCATTTCTGGTTTTAATTGAAAATGAGCAAGTTTGCTCATCCATCTCCCTCTACACACAGTGAAATGTGATTAAGTCCAAATTTCCAAGTCTGAAATATGAAATAGTCTGATATTATTCAATGAATTAAAATCTTCGGATTTTAAATGGGTTTTCCTGCGTTTGTTTGCTATAATTTGAATTTAAATGATTTCTGTGACATCAACCAAAGCACCATGAAATTTCATTTCGTATCAGTTTTATTATTAAATTGACAATGTTACATATGTATTTATAGGCTCATCTTATGGCAATATTCTCTTTACCTGACCACCATTTGCTACCAGTTTACTGACCCAGAATGGATGATAGATTGATTCTAATTACAAATATGAATACCCTTTTTGAAGTTTCCATGGACTTGTTTTTGTCAGCTAAGGTACTGTAAATGTCAATGCTCTTTTTATTTTTTACCAAAATCTATGAGGATAAAAGGCAGCAATTTCCTGAACATACTGATTATTCCCCATTGACCAATAAGACAAGCAGATTTATGAAGTCAAAATAACATGGATGAAAGTGCTGATGGTAATATATTTCTTCTCTATTTTTACATTGACTAAACATAGCTCTCAGAAGAATTTTCTCTTATTGCTTATTGCATCGATAATTTCTCCTTTTAACAGGTAAGAGATTTTTATTTGTCATATATTTTTTTTAAAAATTTTCATTGTTGTGTATTCCTTTTAAATTCCCAGATTCCCTCATCTAATTTATTCATGAGCGTCAGTTTGGTATCTCTGCTTGTTCAGTGAATCCACTGCTTAGTTAGGCTTATTTCTTTCAGTCACTGTAAGAAAAATGTTATACTTTAAAGATTTTTTTTAAAGGGCCAATTTCTAAAAATAACCTGAATAAAAAATTCTGGCGTTGGAATAGCTGGATGTAACTAAAGAGATTATATATTATTTATATATTTTTGCATTCAACATTTATTTTGTAACAAGTTCATTCTAACACTTTCCTATTGAGATATCTCATAGTTTTCCATGGTATGTTCCTCCTCTTTGCATTAAGTAATAATCTCAACTTGTTAATCATGTATGTGTTCTTGGTGGTCTTTGGCTAGAGGTCATTGCCAGGGGAAAGTTATGGGCTTTGCCAGAGATGTCCTTAAAGGACAGGAAAGATTTGACAGCACAGAGTTGAAGACGGTTATTGTGGGGGAAAAAATTAGACCATTCCATGCTGATGCCCTGTCTAGTTCATACTGTTCAATATACTGGTTATGTTTATTTCACTCTCTGTTTGCTGAAACTGAAGATGTAAGAGCAAACTCCAGGCTCCAATTTACAAATTTCAAATTGGTCATGTCCAAATTAATTGGATGTGGCTGTCTGTTGCTCATTAATGTGCTTCAACTGCTACAAAATATTTTTTCAAAATAAAATGTAGTGTTGGGACAATCTAAAAGCATGAACACAACTAATCCTCACAGGCAAAGGTGATAGCTTTTATTTTTGCTACTTCCAATCCAAATCTGCCTTTGTCCACATTTCCATAATACACAGGTAATAAATGTAACCTGACTTGCTTTGGCATGTATAAATGTGCAAAACATACTTAAAATTAAGTTTGCAATGGTAGCCTCAAGGAAATTAAAAAATATATATATATTACAAGAGCCAGGCTGACTTTCAACTGTGACCAATTTGATCCAACTTAATCTTTACTCACATGCAAATCACCTTAAAATTTCTCATACTTGTATATTTCACTTGTCTCCTTTCCTGACTTTCTAATAAATGGGTGAGTAAATAAAAATTAAGTTAAGCTTATTGTCAAGCTAGAATGTTTCCCCCTTTTTTTCTTTTTTAAAATGGCTATTACAATATTCTCTGATACTCACTTAGTCCAGTACTTACCTTCTGTCCCTGCTCTCAGTGCCATCTCTGGGGCCTCAATTTAAAATTATGCTTGATTTGTATTAGGAGATAACAGACTTTTCAACGCCATCATTTCAAAATGGGCTATTCCTCACTACCACCACCACTACTATCACTACTTTCTATTGTCCTTAAAAATATATTGCAGTATATATAATTCTGGCTCTAAGTTATAAATAGACTCAATCAAGTTCTTTATTCAAGTGGATTTCTCCTAAATGCTTTAAGAATAGAGATGGTGAAATCTGCCAGACTTTTACTTGTTACTCTTCATGTTCCTTTCTATAAAGCAAAGAATGCTGGGGAGATGATGAATTTATGTCAAGAATACATCTTTTACTCAAGAAAACTAAAATAAGCCGGGCTCGGTGACTCAGCCTGTAATCCCGCACTTTGGGAGGCCTAGGTGAGTGGATTGCCTGAGCCCGCGGGTTCGAGACCCGCCTGGCCTACTTGGCGAGACCTCATCTCTACAATGAATAAAAAAATCAGCTGGGCATGGTAGTGTGCGCCTGTAGTTCCAGCTACTTGGAAGGCTGAGGTGGAAGGATCGCCGGAGCCCAGCAGGTCGAGGCTGCGGTGGCCGGGAGCGTGCTGCTGCCCGCCAGTCTGGGCAACAGATTGAGACTCCAACTCCAAAAAAAAAAAAAAGAAAAAAAGAAGTCGGGCTCGGTGGCTCAGCCTGTAATCCCGCGCCTTGGGAAGCTGAGGTAAGTGGATTGCCTGAGCCCAC
>CAUYQG010272362.1:0-26760 GCA_963574415.1 Tarsius wallacei | reverse complement strand
GTATCCAAATAGGAAAAGAGGAAGTTAAGTTATCTGCCTTAACAGACAACATGATTCTACCTCAAAAACTCAAGAGAATCTGTCAAAAATCTCCTTGCACTGATAAAGGACTTTGGCAAAGTCTTAGGGTATAAAATAAATGTGCAAAAGACAGTCACATTCCTATACACCAACAATAAACAAACAGAAACCCAAATAAAAGCACAATCCCATTCACAATAGCCACAAGAAAATGAAACAGAGATGTCAAAGACCTTTACAACGAAAACTCCAATACACTGCTCAAAGAAATCAAAGATGACACAAACAAATGGAAAAATATTCCATGCTCATGGACTGGAAGAATCAACATTAGGTTAAGCTGTCCACCATACCCAAGGCAATCTACAGATTCAAGGCAATACACAGCAAATTACCAGCAGCATTCTTCTCAGACTTGGAAATGATAATACAGAAATTCACATGGAAACATGAACGATCACAAATAGCCAAAACAATCCTCAACCAAAAATAAAAAATAAAAAAGTGGGAGTTATCACACTCCCAGACTTTAAACTTTATTATAAAGCTACAATAATCAAAATAGCCTGGTATTGGCACAAGAACAGGCATATAGACCAATAGAAAAGGACAGAGACTCCAGAAGCAAAACCTCAATTTCTCAACCAACTATCTTTGACAAACCCTCCACTATCCATTACTGGGGAGAGGAGAGCCTATTTAGTAAATGGTGCTGGGAAAACTGGCTGACCACATGCAGAAGATTAAAACAAGACCCCTACCTATCACCATACACAAAAGTGAACTCTAAATGGATCAAAGACCTAAATGTAAAACCTCAAACTATAAGAACTTTAGAAAATACAGGGGACACTTTTATGGAAATTGGAACTGGCAACCAACTCCTAATCAAAACCCAAGTACCCATGCCATAAGAGATAAGATAGACAAGTGGGACCTCGTCAAACTGACAAGCTCCTATAAAGCTAAAGAAACCATCAACCATCAAGAGAGCAGGGAGACAGCCCACAGACTAGGAAAAAATATTGGTCAACTGTGTATCTGACAAAGGTCTAACATCTAGGATCGACAAGGAATTCAAATGTGCTGAAAAGAAAAAAACAAACAGTCCCATTACAAAGTGGGCAAAAGATATGAATATGCACTTCTCAAAAGAAGACATATGAGCAGCCAACAGATAGAGGAAAAAATACTCAGCCTCACTAGTCATCAAAAAAATGCAAATTAAAACCAAACTGAGATTCCCCCTAACTCCTGTCAGGATGGCCATCATCAATAACTCAAAAAATACCAGATGCTGGAGAGGATGCAAGGAAAAGGGAACACTTCTACACCGTAGCTGGGAGTGTAAACTAGTACAACCTCTGTAGAAAAGTTTGGCAGATGCCTAAAATATCTAATAATTGACCTCCCATATGAGCCTGCAATCCCCTTACTGTGAATATACCCGGAGAAACTCAAATCACTCTATGAAAAAGATACCTGCACATGCATGTTTATTGCACAATAGCAAAAACATGGAACCAACTGTGCTGCCCACTGAAAGAGGAACAGATTTTTAAAAAATAGTGGTATATATACACAATGTAATACTATGCAGTCATAAAGAAGGACCAAATTATGAACTTCACAGCAACTTGGACGGACTTAGAATCTATAATACTGAGTGATTATCACAGAAACAAAGAACTGAGTACCACATGTTCTCACTCATAAGTGGACCTTGAACAATTATCATAATACCATAAGAAAGGGATTGGCAGTAGTGGGAAACTGCTGGGTAGAGGAGAGGTTAGCAGTAGTGGGAAACTGCCAGGGGAGGGGGCAGCACACCTCATCAACAAGGGTACCTGCATGATGAACATTTGTATACCTAACTCTGAATTGTCCCACATCTTTAAAAATTAAAAAAAAAAAAAAGTACCTCACATGGAGAAAAAAAAAAAATCAATTCTTTTCTAAACTAGCATTTATAAAACAAATTTTAATTATATTTTAAGCACCCCAACACCACATGTACTTTTTCTCAGGCATTTAAATTATTTACAACAAGAAATCATTATCTTCTAACAACTATTTCCCATGAAATGCTTCAAATATGCCACTGATTGTCTATATTTCACTGCCAGTTTTTAGTTTTGTAATTGATCATAGCATATTTATGAATAAAACTACTATATTTTCCGATAGTGGGTAAAAGTAGTTCAAATTTGAATTGAATACTCTGATTTACTGCAAGAAATAAGATGAATTACTTGTTTTATTTTATATTATTGTAAATATTTATCAGAAGGCAATACTTTTTAAAAGTTTTTTATTTTATATAAAATTGAGATTTTAATAGCATTTTAGTTGATTTGACAATACTGAACTTGAATTTTCAGAATAAAATTTCTATGATGCATTTAAATAGTTTTTATTCTAATATCATAATATTCAAAACCTAATGAAAGGCTTGGGTTGTTTCATATTATCTTAGTTCTCAGTTTTACACAATAAGGTACAATGAAACTTATAAGGGAATAAAATATTACATTTACTGTTTCAACATGCAAATCTAGCCGCCTGAGTGCAAATACATTATAACAAAAAAAATAAGTAAATAAAACCTAAGGAAATAGCATGATTGAGCAGGGCTGGGCTGTGGATGGGTCTGCAGTCACCATGAGAGGCCCAGTTGGGGTGATCCAGGTTTTATGGGTGTCTAATATAACTGTAGAGAAGGCAGTTTGTTTTTGTTTCCTCATGACCCTCACATCGGGTGAGGGAAATGGCCCAGCATGGCTGAAGCCGTGTCAGCTGAAAGTGGAGCACAGCCCCTGTGTTGGTTCCTCTTAAGCTCCTAGTCATACCTATACCTTCTCCATCCATTGTAGGAGCTAGGAGCAATCAAAGCCCAAGTCAGGGAGATGGAGGGAGAAGCTGAGAAGCTAAAAGAGCCAGGGCACGAGATAGAGAAGCAGATGAATGAGTCCACCTAGGCAATGCTGGCCCAGGGATCCGGGTTCCTGAGGAAAAAGTGGGGCCGATGCTCAGTACACTATGTTGGCAATGTAGACCACGGCGGAACAGCAGAAAAGCTGGAAGCTCACCTTCATGGCTATAGCTCAGTCAAACATACTACCAAGCTACCGTCCTCTGTGATGAATTCAGTGGCTACACCCAAAGGGTTTGCATATATAGAGTTCTCAGACAAAGAGTCAGTATGTACTTCCCTGTTCTTAGATGAGTCCCTATTTAGATAAAGTCAAATCAGCGTGATCCCAAAACAAGCCAACAGGCCAGACATTAGCACAACAGAACGGGGCTGCCCATGAGCCCACACACATGCCTGAATCACCAATTACAGAAGTTCTCTCAATTCTACAGTGGTTTTAATGGCAGGCCCCGGGGTTGCGTCTACAGGGAACTGGCTAGAGTGACACCATGGTATTTCTCTTACTATTTGTGTATTTGGAGAAGAGAGGGAAAAGGAGGAAAGAAAGGGGAAAAAAAAAGAAGACCTTGATAGAAAAAAGATAGATAGATAGATAGATAGATAGATAGATTGTTCTACTGTAGGAGGGGGAAGAACCCCATAACTGGCTGCTGAGGGAGACCTGCTCTAGGGAGCAGGTAGGGGAAGGCCTAGGGAGTAGGGAAGGCAGCTGCTCATTCCCTCTGGGGAGCCGCCATGGACATGTCCCAAATGTACAGGCTGCTCCCCATGTCTCTTTGCCCTACTTCACCCCCTGAGAGGCTGCTCAAGGGCAGGTGGGCATAGGTGGGAAGAGGGTTTATTTACCCAGGGCTCTGGAAGGACACCAAACTGTTCCTCTCATGACCTTCCCCTCACCTTCTCCCCATCTTGCCCAGTCCCACCCCGCATCTGCTACTGTCCTGCCAGGTCTACCACCCACCCCTCTTTTCTGGGTCCCTGCCCCTCCAGATTACCTGGGGAACTTTTCTGTTTTGAGTATCTTTCTCTGCAAGTTTCTGTCGCCAGAAGATCTCCATTCCACTCCCAGTGGATCTAGTGTCCATTCCCCTTCCCCCTGGGGAAATGCACTACCATGTTGTGGAGGATTTGGGAGTCTTTTTTGTTTTTTAGGTTTCTTTTCCTTTACTCTTTTTTCCTTTGTATTAGTAGGAAATCGAAGGAAGTAGAAACAGGGAGATGGGAGACGGAATTTATTTTTTAGTCTATTTCCAAGGGTGGGAATTTTTTTAATGTGTTATGAATAAAGTTTTTAAATGAAAAAGTAAAGCCCAATAAATTATAGCTGATCTATTATATGATTCAAGATCTGTGAAATATCTTGATTGCAAGTATCCAAAGCATGTTAAGGACAAATTCCAAATTTTATTACTTTATAGAAGTCTCAAGAATGTAACCCAAATAATTTTGGCTTGGTTTACTAAACTGAGTAATAAAAAAAAAGTCTTCTTTTGTCTATATTATCTAAGAGAATACCACCCTGTATCACACAATTATTAAGAAAAGATATCTTAAAAATATATTAAAGTAGAAGATTCATATTTAGAATTTACATTAGACTGCTTACCATCATGATATTCTTAACAGCAATTTCCCTTGGAAAAAATTTGCAGGGATTTTCCAATGGAATCATAGATTGGAATGGTTGAATGAAATAAATCAGATCTTTTAAGCTTTATATGTTTGAAGTACCCATCAAGAGTCTGTTATCCAGCTGTCACAGATTTGCCTATAACCTGGTTTTCAAAATGCTACTTCAAACCTAAGCAAATATAATGTGTAAAACATACTTTTAGTTCTTATATTTTCAACTGCTGGGGGAAGGGAAGGCGATATCCCTAACCTCTGCACTGTTTCAAGGTAATCATTTTTGGATTTGTTCTAAGAACTCAAATGATTCAAATTAAAAGACATGTAGTTCCTGGATCCCACCAACACCCCCTTCCCACCCCATTGATCAGCCCCTCCTAGATTCCCCCCATCTTGCCTACGCAGTCTGAAATATCTAAAGTCTTTTCATGAGTACCTTCAATTTTTCAGCACCATTTACCTGTGGATAAAAGTAAGTAACTGTCCCTCAGTGTCTGCAGGGGATTGGTTCCAAGACCATGTGGATACCAAAATCCTCTCATGCTCAAGTCCCTAATATAAACTGGCACAGCATTTACATATAACCTACACAATCCTCCCATATACATTAAGTCATCTCTAGATTACTATTATATCTAAAGTAATGTAAATGCTATATAATTAGTTACTATATTTTTTCTATTTGTGCTATTTTTATTGCTTTTTAAAAAATATTTTAAATCTGTAATTGGTTGAATCTGCGGATGTGGCATCTGCAGTTACAGATGGCCAACTTTAAAAAGTAGAGATGGATAAGATTTTAAGAAGTTCTGTGGCTTTAATTTCCTTGAAGTAGAAGACAGAGTAAGGGGAGGGTGAAGGGGAGTGGCAAGGATTATAAGAAGACTTAAGAAGGTTTAGATAATTATTAAGGTAATGAGAAAACTGACAAAGAACAAGACTGATACGCAGTTCTTAGGCTGGCTAGGATTTGAGACCATGAATTTATAGGGACACCAACCTGCATAATGAATGATTTTTCATTTTCTCCTATAACAATCATAACTCAAATATAGAAGCTCTTTGGTAATTTCACTGCAAATGCTTTATTTAGGCAACTGTATCTCCTGTAATAGTTTTAACTGTTATCTATTCATAGATGACTACACCAGATTCCTAAACTCAGCTATGAATTAGACATCTGGATGTGCCACAGACAGCGTCATTCAACATGTCACAAACAGAACTCATCAACCCTCTTTCTAATCCTTATAATGCTTCAGAAAGAAGTGGAGGCAGGAACAAAAACAAGAAAAGAGATGATGTCAGTGAAGACAGTGAAGTAAGAACCTCCAAAAATTTGTTCCTCCTTAAAAAGCAGCAATAAACATGGGGGAAGAACTGTCAAAAGCAACCATTTCAGATTCTTGCAATTAATCAAGACTTACAGCAACCTGGGAAGTGTTTACTCAATAAAAATGGCTCAACCTCTGTAAGAACAGCAAGCTTTCAGTATTCGACCTTACTAGAGTCCCACCTTCCACTCCCCACCTCTGTGGCAGCCTTGAAAAATAACAGCTGGATCCTCAGAACAACGCAGCAGCCACCAGAGGGAGCAGAACACAACTGGAGCTCTTTCAAAGCCTAATTCCCAGAGAACACCCCTTGATAGGTCTGGAGGTTCCCTAAGACTGCACTTATATGAGTTATAAAACGGTCACATTTAACCTGAGGTAGCCCAAAGTGAATTGCCTTCTCCAGGGGTGAAGCATGGGGTTTGTCCCAAACAATTACAAGCAAGGATTTAATGTCATGGATGCCTGAGGCAATGGATAATTGTTGCAACAAACAACAGACTAAACAAAAACTTACAAGGAAAAGCAAGCTGAGAGTAAGATGTCCAGAGGAGCTTTATAAAGTTCTGACATACTCCTGGGAATCTAGAAGGTCACATTTGTGTTGAGGGCTGTAAGTCTGCTCAGAATAGGCCTGAGAGGGCCCTAACTTTGAAGCTCTGCGTAAGCAGAAAGTAAAGGCTAAGACTGAAATATCAATGGTGGCTGAGTGTTGAAGGCAAGCCTCAACATGCACACAGAGCCCTTCAGCACAGACTGGCAGCTTGATTGATTCCAGGTGTTTAAAGAATATTTGAAAACATAACAAGCCAGCTCAGTGGCTTAGCCTGTAATCCTGCGCCTTGGGAGGCTGAGGTGAGTAGATTGCCTGAGCCCGCGGGTTCGAGACTCGCCTGGGCAACTTGGCGAGACCTCATCTCTACAATAAATCAAAAAAATCAGCCGGGCGTGGTAGCACGTGCCTGTGGTTCCAGCTACTAGGAAGGCTGAGGCGGAAGGATCGCCAGAGCCCAGCAGATCGAGGCTGTGGTGGCCAGGAGCAGCCACTGCACTCCAGTCTGGGCGACAGAGTTAGACTCCAACTCAAAACAAACAAACAAAAAACATAACAGGTGAAAACTTCCCACATTTGATGAAAACCATTAATCTACATATCCAAGAAGCTCAATAAACTCCAAACAGGTTAATGAAGACATTCCCACTGAGACACATTATAATCAAACTACTGAAAGACAAAGATAGAGATAATCTAGAAAGCAGCAAGAGGAACTACAGTTAGGACCTTGGAAAAGCAGTCAATTAACCTCTTAAGATTCAGTTTCCTCATCTATTAAGCTGCTGGGGGTCACACAAAATCATTTCAGGAGTTCTTTCAGCTCTAAACCCAACTTTCCCTAACGGAGATAACAGAAATGTTGCATGATACTGAGGAATGTGCATGAAACTGTTTTGAATTCTTAAAATATAAAATTAGTATATCTCCTTTTTTGCATTGCAGTCTCTCAAAAATTAGTTTGTTTCCCATTTTTAAAATTTATGTTTTAATTTATATACAATAAAATTCAACTCAGTGCTATGAGTTTTTGATGAAAACATGTAGTCACATAACCATCATCAAAATAAAAATATCAAAGAGTTGCTATCACTTCCAAAAAATTCCTTTGTAGTGACTCTTTTTTAGTTGAATTCTCCATCCTTGCTTATGCCCTAGAAAGCACAGATCTGTTTTCTGTCCTCATAGTTTTGAATATTCCAGAGTATCACATAAATGGAATTATATATAGACTTCTGATTCTGAGATCTTTCACTTAGCATAATGCATCTGAGTTTCATCAGTGTGGTTGTGTTTAATAATAATCCGTTCCTGGCTGGGCGCTGTGGCTCACACCTGTAATACCAGCACTTTGGGAGGTGAAGGCAAGAGGACTGCCTCAGGTTCGGTCCAGCCTGGGCAACATGGCAAGACCTCGTCTCTACAATAAAAATAAATAAATAAATAAAAATTAGCCAGCCATGGTGGCTCACGCCTGTAGTTTCAGCTACTTAGAAGGCTGAGGTGGAAGGATTGCCTGAGCCCAGCAGGTAGAGGCTGTGGTGGCTATGAGTGTGCCACTGCACTCCAGCCTGGGTGACACAGTGAGACTCTGATTCAAAAAAAAAAAAATTCATTCCTTCATGTTGGGAAGTAGTACTCCTCTCTATATGGATATATCACAGTATTTTATCGTAGTACTCCTCTCTATATGGATATACCACAGTATTTTATCCATTCACCAGCTGATAGACACTTGAGTTGCTTCCAACTTTGAGCAACAATAAATACATCTACTATAAATCATAGCTTTTGTGTGAACACAGTAATTTCTCCTGAGTAAATACTCAAGAGCTGATTGCTGGATGATATGGTAATTGCATGTTTAATTCTAAAAGAAAATGTCAAAATGATCCAAAGGTGCTGTGCCATTGTGCATTCCTGCCAGTAACAAGTGAGGTGCTTTGTATCCTCATCAGTACTTACAATTGTCAAGTGGTTCTTGCTTTTAATTTTAGCCATTGTAATAGGTGTACCATGATATTTCACTGTTGTTTTAATTTCCATTTCCCTAATAATAGATGATGCTGAACACCTTTTGTGAACTTATTTCTCACAAGTATGTCTTATTTGATGAAGTGCCTATACAAACCTGTTGCCTATTTTTCAATAACTGCACTGTTTACATGTTATTTAAGAATTTTTTAAGCCTTCTGTTTTATCCAGTATTTTGTTAGATATATAATGTTTGTGTCTTGTGTTTTCATTTTCTTAAACAGGATCTTTCAAAAAGTACAAGTTTTTAGTTTTCATTAAATCCGATGTACTGATTCTTTTATGGATTACACTTTTGGCATTGTATTAAACTCTTAGTCTATCTTAAGGGCACAAATATTTGGCCCTATATTTAAAAAACTGTAGTTTTAGATTTTAGATTTAAGTCCCTGAATCATTTTGAGTTAGTTTTTGTAAAAGATATGAAGTATAGGCCTGGTGTGGTGGCACACGCCTATAACGCCAGCACTTTGGGAGGCCAAGGAGAGAGGACTGCCTGAGCTCAGGAGTTCTGAGAGCTGTCTAGACAGCATGGAGAGACCTGGTCTCAATGATAAATCAAAAAATTAGCCAAGAATGGTGGCACCCACCTACAGTCCCAGCTATTTGAAGCGCTGAGGCAGAAGGAGTTCCTGAGTCCAGCAGTACCTGTGATTGTGCCATTGCACTCCAGCCTGGGCAACAGAAAGAGACTCCAAAAGAGAAAAAAAGGTATGTAGGCCAAATTTTGTTTTGTTTTGCATATGGCTGTTCAATTCTTCCACAATATTTACTGAAAAGACTATCTTTTTCCCACTGAATTGCTTTTGTACCATGTCTATGTGGGGCAGTTTCTGTACTATCCTGTCTTACTTATATATGTATACTTGGTATATTAATTTGGGTATATTACTTATACCAAAACCACACAGTGTTGATTACTATAGCTTTATAGGAATACCTGAAATCATGCTGTATGAATCAGCCAACTTTGTTCTTCTTTTCCAAATGGTTTTGGTTATTCGAATTGCTTTGCCTCTCATATAATTTTAGAATCAGCCTGTTAATACAAAAATGCTGCTGAAGTTTTAAGAAGAAATATGTTAAATCTGCAGACATGTTTTGGGAAGAAATGACATTGAAACATTATAGGGTTATCCAATCCATTAATACGTTATCTATCTCTCCATTAATGTAAGTCTTCATTGATTTCTTTCATTAATGTTTTAGTTTTCAGCGTACATATCTTGCATATATTTTGCTAGGCTTACAGAAAAATGTTTCACTCTTTTCATCGCACTGTAAATGGAATTGTCTTTATAAACTACTTATATCCAGTTGTTCATTGCTAGTATGTAGAAATACAATTCGTTGTTGTACATTCACCTTGTATCTAGCAACCTTGCCAAGCTCACTTATTAGTTCCAGGAGCTTTATTGTAGACACTATGAGATTTTTTATACAGACAACCCAGTGTCTGCAAATAGTTTTATTCCTTCCACTAGAATCTGTAAATCTTTTATAAACTTTTCCTGCTTGATTGCACTGAGTAGAAATTACAATACTATGGTTAATAAAAATAATTAAATCAGATTTCTCTGCCTTGTTTCTGATTCTACAGGGAAGTAATAGGTCCTTCATCATTAAGTATAAAGTTAACTGCAGATTTTTTGTAAATGCCCTTTACCTGGTTAAGAATATTCTTTGAATTGTTTGTTTGCTGAGAATTTGCATAAAAATGAAAGCAGAATTTTGCCAAATATTTATTGTGTGTTTAAGTAATCACATAATTTTTTTTCTTGTAGTTGTTAGTATAATGAATTACACTGATTTTTTTCAAATAATCATACAGCTATGTATTACTGCAATGAGCTCTACTTAGTTATGATATACTAACCTTTTTATATACTGCTGGACTTAGTTTGCTAATATTTTGTTGAAAGTACTATCTCACAATATCTCCCTTTTTATTAGTATGTTTAGACCATTTGCATTTAATGTAAACACATTTAATGTAAATTGATTTGATTAGATTTAAGTCTGTCACTTTATTATCTTTTTATCTTCTATATTTGTTTTTCATGCTTCTGTTTCCCCTTTTCTCTTTTTTTCTTTTTGGATTACACATCAAGTATCCCGTATCAGAAATGTTTGGGACCAGAAGTGTTTCAGATTTTGAATTTTATCAGATTTTGGAATATCTGCAGAATATATATTGACTGAGCATCCCTAACTCAAAAATCTGAAATCTAAAATGCTTTAACGAACATTTCCTCTGAGTGCCATACTGGTGTACAAAAAGCTTCATATTTTAGCATTTTGAGTTTCAAATTAGGTATGCTCATTCAGACTATATTTGAGCACTGTTTAGTATTCTCATTTATTAAATTATTAAATAAAAAGTATATGAGTATCTCCTCCCCCATCTCTTTTTTTAGTGGTTGATATAGGGATTACAACATACGTATTTAACTTTTTCACTATATACATATCAACTTCTATATTTTTATAGTAAAACAAAGGAACTACTCAACAACATAAGCTTATTTATCCTACCTTCTTTATGTTATATTTGCCATATGCATTACATCAACATATAATAAAAATCTACCACTGTTGCCGGGAACAGTGGCTCAAGCCTGTAATCCCAGCACTTTGGGAGGCTGAGGAAAGGGGATTACCTGAGCCCAGGGGTTCGAGACCAGCCTGGGTAACTTGATGAGACCTCGATTCTACAATAAATAAATAAAAAAAAAAAATTAGCCATGCGTGGTGGTATGTGCCTGTAGTTCCAGCTACTTGGAAGGCTGAGCCCAGCAGGTTGAGGCTGTGGTGGCCATGAGCATGCCACTGCACTTCAGCCTGGGCAACAGAGTGAGACTCTGACTCAAACACACAAAAGCTAAAAGAGACTCAACAGAACAGTGAAGAAAAATCTCAAAATTACAGCTGTGTAGTAGCCCTATTAAAGAATCTGTCTGTGCTATTTTGAAAGATGAAAAGCTGCAGAATACAGAAAAACTGGATAAAGTTGACACTAGTCTTAAAAATCTGAAATAACAAAGGTGGCGATAAAGTTAGACAATGCAAGAACAAAGGCAATTATAAACTCCAAGAAAAAAAACAAAAACCAAGCAAAAAAGGAACTGTAATCACAGCATATTATGTAATCATAATGTAATTATTTACTAATTTTTAACTTTAATAAATAAGCTATAAAAAAAGACATTTGTGCAAGAGAAGGTAAGCATTTTACCTTCAAGAGAAAGAGAAGAGGGACACTCAAGTTTTAGGTGAGAGAAGTTAAAAAGCAAAAGGGAGGAACATGAAGGGCAGACGGTAATATTCCTATTGTATTGACTACTATATGGATGAAATGGTAAGTCAAGAGAAAGTACCTGCCCTGCACACAGCTTTAAAAAACAATCTTAGTCTTCAGAAGGTGCAAAGTAAAGTAAATCCTTAACTCTCAGTGCCAGAAGTCAATAGCTAGTGTCTAACATTGACAAATCAATAAACAACAGTGCAAGTAAATTAGTTTGAATCATGGCAGTCATCCTAGGAAGAACAAAAATGCAAAAACAGTTAAAAGAGTAAAAATATGGTTTTCTCGGGAGAGCAGAACAGGAGATGGGCAAAGAGCTCCTTAACATAGCAAGCTCTTCTATGATCTGACTTTTAAATACCATATGCATATATCCTTTTAAAAAGCTTTTAGAATTTTTTTTTTAAAGCAAATAATCCGGGCGTGGTGGCTCAGCACTTTGGGAGGCAGAGGCGAGAGAACTGCCTAAGCCCATACATTTGAGACCAGCCTAGGCAACTCAGCAAGACCTCGTCTCTACAATAAATTAAAAAATTAGCTGGGTGTGATGGCGTTCGCCTGTGGTTCCAGCTACTTGGAAGGCTGAGGTGAAAGGAGGATCACCTGAGCCAAGCAGGTCGAGGCTGTGGTGGCCATGAGCGTGCCACTGCACTCCAGCCTGGGCGACAGAGTGAGAGTCCGACTCAAAAAAAAAAGCAAACAGATCTTCACTATTTTTGGCAGTGAATAAAAATAACTATCTGTTCTTCATAGTAAGTGTCTACTTAAAGTAGTGGTAGACACTTAATAATTCCTGCCATGAATGGTCACAGCTTTCAACTTGACATATTAAATACTTAATCAATACTTAGTTGTTTCAAAAGATATTTTTTCATATTGTTTTCAACAAATTTAATAAACACTGAGAATGAAAGTAACTATGTTAAATCTTTATTTTTTTATTTTATTTTATTACTATGTTAAATCTTTAAAAGTAACAAGTATATTGGCATTAAGCTTAATAATTTTGTGTTACCATGTTTTATTAAACAATTTTGTATACAATGTGTTTAAGACATCTGAACCAGTGGAAGTAAGCTTAAAGTACATTTGATTCTAAATTATCAAGCTAGTAGATAATGATAATGATGGGAATCATTTTTTAAAAAGATAGGCCCTAAATCATTAATATTTGGTTTTGAAGTACATGTATATATAAATCCTCCAATGAATTTGTTTTATGTATCTGCATGATTGCAGATGTGTGACAGACAGGGATTTTACAAATTCATCCTGTCTCAGACAAAATGATGCAATCACACTGTGCAGTTCCAAATCAAACAAAGTAGCGATTTTTCTTGGCTTCCCTCCTAACCTACCCACTGCTAATCCAGGGTGGAAATACTGCAACCTCTCATACAAACATAAATAGCACAGTAATTTTCTAAAACAGACATCAACATTGTTATGGGATTAACTTTTAATCACATCATATTTGCCCATGTCAACAGTGAGGTAGGTGGCATTAGAAGTGCCAGTGCAATGCTACACAGGAAGGTTTAAAAAAATTTTAACTAAAATTCATAGCTTTAGCATAATGCTAATTCTTGCAGGAATCGAGCCACTACGCTAATACAGGTTGAGCATCCCTAATCCAAAAATATGAAATCCAAAATGCTCCAAAATCCAAAACTTTTTGAGCACTCACATGTGTGGAAAATTCCACACCATAAGTACTTAACACAAACATTGCCTCATGCATAAGTTATTTAAAATACTACATAAGATTACCCTCAGGCTATGTGTATAAGGTGTATATGAAACATAAATAAACTTCACGTTTAGACCTAGGTACCATCCCCAAGGTATTGTGTACATGCAAATATTCTAAAATCCGAAATCCAGAACAAAAATAGTCCTATATATTCTAGATAAGGGACACTCAGCCTGTACTCATTTGTATTACTACTTTACATGCATATCAAATTAGATGACTTTATATTTATCATTTTTAATAGATTTCATAATTATTTTTTTCTTCTCTGAGATTATTTTCTAATCTCTCACTCTCTCTCTTTCTTTCTTTTGGTTTTTAGAGACAAGATTTTGCTCTGTCACCCAGGATGGAGTGCAGTGGCACAATCACAGCTCCTGGCTCAAGCAATTCTCCTGTCTCAGTCTCGTGAGTAGCCGGGATTACAGACACAAGATACCTTGCCCGGCTAATTCATATATATATTTGTTGTTGTTGTTGTTGTTGTTGTTGTTGCTGTCAGGGGCATGCGGGGGGTCTTACTATGTTGCCAGGTTAATCTTAAATTCCTGGCCTCTAATGATCCTTTTGCCTTGGCCTCCTAAAGCACCAGGACTACAGATTTGTTCCACCATGCCTAGACAAAATGGAGCTACTTTCTATCGCACAGTGTTGCCATCAGAATCAAAGAAGTAGTACATTCAAAACATCTGATATGTAGTAGCTCATCAAAAAAGTCAGTTCTATTTCCCCTTTGTCACACATGTACCTCAGTACAAGTTAAAGTGTAAAATCTAATTTAATAATTTATTTAATTTCTTAAATAATGAAATATTGAGTCCCAAGTATGTACCAGGCATATTCTACACACAGAATGGGTGTTCTAAAAACAAAGAAACAAAAACTGCCCTACCCTACCAAATGTCAAGATGTGATATAAACCTATAGTAATTAAAACATTATAGGATTGTTATAGGGCTGACAAACAGATGAAAGCTTTAAAACACAGAACCCAGAAATGGAGCTACAGTTAAAGCAGATGTTATATAAGAGAAGTTTCATTATAGATCAATAGAGAAAAACAGGCTATTCAAGAAATGCCTTTCCACTCAAGCACCCTGGTTCACGCCCGTAATCCTAAAGCTTTGGGAGGCCAAGGTAGTGGGATCACTCGAGGTCAGGAGTTTGAGACTAGTCTAGGCAACAGAATAAGACCTCTTCTCTACAATAAATTTTTAAAAATTAGCCAGGTGTGGTGGCATGTGCCTGCAGCTCCTAGCTACTAGAAAGGCTGAAGCTGGAGGACTGCTTGAGCCCAGGAGTTCAAGGTTACAGTAAGCTATGATCGTGCCACTGCACTCCAGTCTGGATGGCAGAGAAAGACCCCGAGGAAAGGAAAGGAAAAAAGAAAAATGAAAGGAAAAGAAAGGGAAGTAAAGGCTTTTCATATAAAAAAATGAAACTATATCCCCATTTCATTTCTTTTTTTTTTTTTTTTTTTAAGAAAGTAGGATTTATTGAGAGGACAGAAAAACTCCCACAGTGGGAGGGGACCCGAAGGGGTTGCTTTCATTTTTTTTTTTTTAAGTTGGAGTATCTTTCTGTTATCCCCAGTTAGAGTGCAGTGGCATACTCACAGCTACTGCAGCCTTGACCTGCTGGGCTCAGGAGATCTTTCCACCTCAGTATTCCAAGTAGCTGGAACTTCAGGTGTGTGCCACCATGCCTGACTAATTTTTTGATTTACTGTAGACATGAGGTCTCGCCAAGTTGCCCAGGCTGGTCTTGAACCCTTGGGTTCAGGCAATCTTCTCACCTCCGCCTCCCAAAGTGCTGGGATTACAGGTGTGAGTCACTGCACTCTTTCCCTATTTCATTTGATCCTCATGAAGAATTCCAATCTGATAAAAGACCAAACTTACAAAAATAAAACTTTAAAATTATTAAAGGAAACTGTTTTTAAAAAGTATAATTTTGGCCAGGTGCAATAGCTCATGCCTATAATCCTAGCACTTTGGAAGACCACTTGAGCCCAAGAGTTAGAGACCAGCCTGGGCAACACAGCAAGACCTCCATCTCTACAAAAAATATATTAAAAAAAAAAAATTAGCCGGGCATAGTGACACATGCCTGTAGTCCCAGCTACTCAGGAGGTTGAGGCAGGAAGATCACCTGAACCCAGGAGGTCAAGGCTGTGGTGAGCCATCATTGTGCCACTACACTCCAGCCTGGGCAACAGTGAGACTCCTACTCAAAAAAAAAACAAACAAGGAAAGTCAAAGAAAATTTATGATTTTTGGATCAACAAAAATTTATAAACAAAAAACAAAAGACAAAAGATTTATATCTGACAAAATAAAATGTAAAAATTCCATAAACAAAAAAGTACCACAAAGATAAAGGGTTAGCAATATAGGGGAAAACTATAACATATAAATCATATAAATAACAAAAAGGAAAATGAGAAACAGGCTGGGCTCAGTGGCTCAGCCTGTAATCCCAGCACTTTGGGAGGCAGAGGTAAGTGGATTATCTGAACCTGTGGGTTTGAGACCAGCCCGGGCAATTTGGCAAGACATCATCTCCACAGTAAACAAAAATTAGCCAGGTATGGTAGCACACACCTATAGTTCCGGCTACTTGGAAGGCTGAGGTGGAAGGATTACCAGAGCCCAGCAAGTTTACACTGGGATGGCCATGAGCATGCCACTACACTCCAGCCTGGACAACGGAGTGAGACTCCAACTCAAAAAAAAAAGGAAGAAAGAAAATGAGAAACAGAATCATCAGCAGAAAAAAATATACATGAATGACCAATACACACATAAAAAACCACTCAATTTCACTTATAATCAGGAAAAATATGTAAATATGTAAATTTTAAAAATGAGAAACCATTTTGAATTGACCAAAACTTTCAAGACACGACACTACTGAGTACAGGTGAGCACACAGCAGATTGGACACCAGCAGTTACTGTCAGGGAAGGAAGACTATGACTGCCACGTTGGAGACTCTTCAGTCATGATGTAACAAAACCAAACATACATGTTCTTTATGACCCAATAATCTCTCTTATCACACATGCTCACTGGATGTTCACATCAGCAAAGCGTATGATAGTAAAAGAAATAAAAAAGCCTAACAATAACCTCAACAATTTGGGAAATTAATACAGAGTGATCGAGTCAGGTGACAGAATACCCTATACAGTTCAAAGAAATACATATATGCAAGTGTACATACATGTATGAACTTGGATAGATCTCAAAACAAGTGAAATTTATAATTCTGCAACATTCCATATTATACACAAAATGATACTGTACATACAGGTTCATGAATAATATATTAAGAAAATTTTAAATGTTCATAAAACTTAGACATATTAAATTCACAGTTGCTGCTGTTGTTGAGATTGGAAAGGCAAAGATGATGTCTTTATAAGTTATTTATTTTTAAAAAATAAAATATAATATTAACAACTGCCAATTCTGAGTTTCAGGTGGATGTTTGTCATATTATTCTCAATACTTTGATGAATTTCCTTGATTTGAAAAAAAAAACTTTAAAAAACCTAATGAAGGTCATCATTAAGATCATAATTCACCTTTCTTTTCACTTACTGAAACACCTATGAAAAATAATGTGATTTCAACATGCTAAAAATACAAGACAAACAAATAGAATAAATTCCAGGTTATATAAATTTGCTGATAAAGTCTACAAAAAGTAGAATAAAATGTGCCTCAGAAATGAAGTAAAGAATTTTGATTTTGAAACATCTTCCATAAATCACGAAATTGAATGTCTTATCCTTCATTTGCATACTTTCAATAACAAAGTTTTCAAAACTTTAAACACTGAAAAAACGAGAGTACCGGTCCTAAGATAAACCAACTAACCTGTATGGGTTCTTCGGTGTCTCTGCAGCTCATCACTCCTTGTGAATCTTTTGCCGCAAAACATCCAGTTGCATACAAAAGGCCTTTCTCCAGTATGCCAGCGAAGATGTGCTCGCAGGTGAGATGTTTTGCCATAAACTTTTCCACATCCTTCAATATGACAAATATGCTGTTTCTTTTTTCCTGGTTCATTACTGCCTCTAACAAAAACAGAAAATATAAGTTACACTCCCAAACATTAGGTTTATAATTATAAAAAATTTAAAAGAATCAAGTTAATTAAATAATGCTTTTCTGAATAAGTTTGATTATGATGCCATAATTTTAGATAAAATCAGAAAATTTCAATTAAAGAAAAAATAAAATAGGTTTGTATACTAAATACAAAACTGCTATGAAAATTTGTCAGTCTCAGAGTTTATGCTCTATGATGGACTTCATGTTCCTTCCATAGTGAACTCTTCTCTTGGAAGAAAAAAATCTCTTTCAGTTTTTCAAGACACTTGAAAAACCTCTAAAGTTCCAAAAGAATTGCTAACTCCAATCAAAAGTGTAAGGTCCAGCAGAATAGCATGAGGAGTTCCATGGACCTGATTCTCAGTGAAACTGGAGAAAATTATTGAAAACAAAAAACAAAACCAAGAAAAAAAATAACAAAGAAAAAAACTAAAACCAAAACCACCACCTTAAAGTCTGTAGAAAAAGTCCTAGGAACAAATAACAGGCAATAAGGAAACATTTATTCAAGAAAATCTCGAGGACCTTGAACAATTATATAATACCAAAAGAAAGGGATTGGCAGTAGTGGGAAACTGATAGGGACTGGCGGTGGTAGGATTGGCAGTTGAGGGAAACTGCTAGGGGAGGAAGGGGCACACCTCATCTAAAAGGGTACCTGTGTAATCAATGTTTGTAAAACTAATCCCGAATTGTAGCCCACATCTTTACAATAAAAAAAGAAAAAAGAAAATCTCATAAAACTCAATATGAACAGAGTCTGTGGTGTTTGAACCAGGACTCACTTCTTTCCTTCTCCCTCCCACCTTTATGACAAAGAAACATTACAGACTGGTACAGCCAAGAATAGGATTCCCATTCCTCCCACCTCCCAGTCATAGGCCTCTGTCATCAGAAGGCACAGGACATCTTCATTTCTCATTCTAGCCCAGGCTATCTGTTGCTGAAGCTAAGTTCCAGGTAAGTGGAGCTGAAACCCAACCCTCAGTCTTGGGACGTAGAATCTACCTTGGATGTGGTGTGATGAAAAAGCTGAGGTCCAGATTGCCTTTGACCTGGCCCATTCATGGTTCATAAACTGGAGGTTCTAAGCCAGGAGAGGCAAGCTGAGAAGAAATGAGGCTATTGCTGTCCCTGTCACCAAGCATTCAGCTCCTAAGGCAGGGGTATCACTCAAAGAGAAATGTCCCATTGTCCCAACTCCCAGCCAGCCATGTCTCAGAAATTTTGGCCAGAGGAAGAAGCACACCATAAAACACAGAGCTCCAAATCTCTTCTCAAAGGAACTGACTTCATTTGCAACAGAGTATAAGAAGTTCAAGTCCAAGGGTGCTCTCAAAAAAAAAAAAAAAAAAAGTAGAGATTGTTTCAAAAATCAATTGGGAGAAGACTTATAGATTCATTGGCAATAGAGGCTAAATTGCAGGTTGACAAGTTTGTCAGAAAGAAGGAAAAAGACAGCTGGGAGAAGCCTTTCTGGAGTCAAATGTCAAACACTGAGAAACACTGTTAAACTTTTCTTAGAAAAGTTTAACAAAATTAAACTTTTAGCTAGACTGATATGAGAGAGAGAGAGAGAGAGAGAGAGAGAGAGAGAGGCATCGCAAGAGAGTGCGCGCACACAACGCAGATTTGGCCAGATGTGGTAACTCATGCCTACATGTAACCTCAACACTTTGGGAGGCTGAGGCAAAAGAATTTCTTGAAGTCAGGAGTTTGAGACCACCTGAGCAACATAGTAAGAAGACTCTATCTCTACATTAAAACTAAAAAGAACAAAAAAAGAATCAGAAATTAAAGAGGAGACATTGGTACCAATCATATAGAAGCGAAAAAGATCATAAAGAAAACGATGAACAATTCTATACAATTACTTAAATAACACAGATGAGATGGACAAATTCCTAGAAAGATAAAATACCAAAACTGACTCAAGAACAATGAGGCAATTAGAATAAATCTATAACAAGAGATTGAATCAATAATTAAAACTACTCATAAAAAAAACCTAGGACAGAAAGCTTCAGTGATGAATTCCACAAAACATTTAAAGGATTAATACCAGCTCTTTAAAACTCTTTCAAAAATAAAACTGGAGGAAACACCACCCAACTCATTCTATGAAGTTAGTATTATCATTACCAAAATCAGGTAAAGATATAACAAAAAAAAAAAACCACAGACCAAGATCTTAGACATGTGGATGCAAAAATCTTCAACAAAATACTTACTAGCTGAATCTCATAACATTACATAAAATTATACACTATGACAAAGTTGAATTTATTCCAGGAATACAAAAGTGCATTGATATCTGACAATCAATTAATGTAACATACTATATAACATTTGTACAATAAAAAATAAAAACCACATGATAATCTCAACAAATGCACAAAGGCATTTTATACAATCCAATATCCTTTCATGATAAAAATACTCAATAAAAATAGCAATAGAAGGGAGCTCCCTCAACTTGATTAAGGGCTCCAGAGCTAAATCATACTTAATGATGAAAGACAATGCTTTTCCCCTAAGATCATAAACAACACAAGGGTGAGTGTTGTCAATTCTATTCAACACTGTACTGGAGGCAAGTAGGCAGAAAGGAAAGAGTAAAACTATCTGTATTCACAGATGTCATGACCACATATAAAAATCCTAAGAAAACCTCTTTAAAAACTATTAGAACTAATGTTCTACAAAAGTTGTAAAATATAAGAATATATAAAAGTATTTCTATATATTTGCAATAAATAATTAAGAAACAGTTCCATTTACAATCACATCAAAAAGAATAAAACTGGAATAAATTTAACAAAAATGCAAAATTTATACTAAGAAACTACAAAACATTGATGAAACAAGTTAGGGAAGATCTAAATAAAAAGGAAAACATCCTATGTACATGGATCAAAAGACATAATATTGTTAAGTTGGCAATAGTCCCCAAATGAACCTACAAATTCAATGCAATTCACATCAGAATATCATCTGGCTTCTTTGTAAAAACTGACAAGCTGATTCTAAAATTCAAGAGGAATTGCAAGTGTGTCTAAATAGCTAATACAATTTTGAAGAATAAGTTGAAGAACTCACATTTCTCAATTTCGAACATTATTACAAAGCCAAAGTAATCAAGACAGTGTGGTACTGGCAAAAAGACAGGCATATAAGTCAATGAAAGAGTTGAAAGTCCAGAATAAGCCCATGTGTCTAGGTCAATTGATTTTTAACACAGGAACTAAGACCATTCAATGGAGGAAGAATAGTCTTTTCAACAAATGGTGATAAATGTACCCTTACTTAACACCATATACAAAAACTGATCAAAGACCTAAACGCAAGAGCAAGAACTATTAAATTCTATTAAAAAAAAATAAAGAAAAAACTAGAAATCTTCATGACCTCAGATTTGGCGATGGGTTCTTAGATCTAACACCAAAGCAAAAGCAACAAAGAAAAACGGGAAAAAAATGGACTTCAAAATTAAAAATTTCTGTGCCTCAAACAACATTATCAAGAAAAGTATAAAAACAATCCACATAATGGGAGACAATAATTGCAAATCATGTAGCTGATAGGAACTCATATCTAAAATACATAAAGATAAAATTAAATAATTAAAAAGGCAAATAATACAATTAAAAATGGACGAGGAATCTAAGTAAACATTTCTCCAAAGATATACAAATGGTCAATAAGCTCATGAAAAGATGCTCAATATCATTAGTCTTCAGGAAAATGTAAATCAAAACCACACTGAGATAACACTTCAGACCCACTGGGATAGCTAAATTCAAAAAGTCAGGTAATGCCAATTACTGGCAATGATATAGAGGAACTGGAATCCTCAAACACTGGTGGAAATGCAAAATGGTGTGACCACTTTGGAAACAGTGTGGCAGTTCCCCAAATGGTTAAATAGAGAGTTACCATATGACTCAGAAATTCCATTTCTAAGTATACAAATGCAAGAGAAATGAAGACATATCCACAGAAACACTTTTGTTGTTGTTGTTTTGAGTCAGAGTCTCACTCTGTCACCCAGGCTGGAGTGCAGTGGCACGCTCATGGCCACCACAGCCTTGACCTGCTGGCCTCAGGTGATCCTTCTGCCTCAGCCTTCCAAGTAGCTGGAGCCACAGGTGTGTGCCACCATGTCCAGCTAAGTTTTTTTTATTTATTGTAGAGATGGGGTCTCGCCAAGTTGCCCAGGCTGGTCTCAAACCCGTGGGCTCAGGCAATCCTCTCACCTCCGCCTCCCAACGTACTGGGATTAGACATAAACTACCATGCCCGGCCCACACAAACACTTCTAAATAAATGTTTATAGCACTATTATTCACAATGGTCAATGGGTGGAAAAAACTCAAATGTTCACTAAGTGACAACATAAAATATTGTATATGCATACAATGGAATATTATTCATCTATAAAAAGGAATGAAGTACTGAACATGCTATAATAACTGCTGAAACTTGGCAACAATCTGCTAAATGAAGGAAGCTAGTCAAGAAAGATCACAGACTACAGGATTCCATTTATATAAATTGTCTCGAATAGGCAAATGTATAAAGACAGAAATTAGTTTAGTGGTTGTCTGGGGTGGAAGGTTAAGGGGATGACAAGGGCAATACCAAAAAGATACAAGATTTCTCCTGGGGATGACAAAAATGTTCTAAAATTGATTGTGGTCATGGTATACAACTCTGTGACTATATTAAAAAAAAACCACTGAATTATTATACACTTTAAATGAGTGAACTGTATGGTGAGTGAGTTTTATATTAATAAAGGCATGCAAAACATTTATCTATGAAAAAAGGAAAACTACTTTAAAAAGTGTTAAGGCCCAAGGCAGAAGACCACTCAAATTCCATCCCTAAAATAGCCCAACTTGAGTCCCTGCATAACATTATTATCTCAACTGGGTTACAAACATAGTGAGATTCTAGTGACCAAAGTATCCAGTCAATGACTTGGCTTTAACTATCATTTTATGCCTTCCAGAGAAATAGAGTTAAAATAGAGCATTTACCTTCCTTCTCCTTCCCTACAATTAGGACAGGAACAGGCAACTCTTCGAAGCCTCTTGCCAGGTTGCACCTCTTGATCAGAAGTTTGCTGGCCCTGCTGCAAATGCACTTGTGTGAGTTGGTCAGGACTAACAGCACCTATCGTTGCATTAGCAATTCCTCCAACTGCTACAGTTACAGGAGCTATAGTAGCTTGTTGGACTTTTACTCCATCTTGTCCTTGCTGTTGACCTAAAAAGGAAGAAAAAAGAGTATTATAATGTTTTCCATTCCCAAAGAAAGAATTTTAAAATTCCATGTGGTCATTTTAAAGCTAACACATCTGTACTAATAATCTGTATAAAGTACCAAAGGTAAAGCGGTTAATGGCTCATACCTTGCCAATCTCCCTAAAATGTAATGATCTCACTTTAGTAGCTCAGGTTGCCTCTTTATCTAGATGATGGGACTATACATAAATCATTAAACCAACCCTCTTTGTGGCTTAATTTCTCTCTCCATCTATAAAATGAAGATAATAATACTTGCCACCTACCTACCTCACTGAAATAGTGTGAGGATCATGAGACATTTGAAAAGCACTTTGAGATCCTCAGATGAAAGTTGCTATAATAAACACAAAGCATTATTACCATTTCCACAGTAAGCAACATATCTCATTCACATCAAGAAAATACAGGTGTGGAAAGTCACTAAACAAAGGATTACATTTTATGGATATTTCTCATTTCTAAATAGTTTAAGTAAACATCTTTTATTGATTAGCTATTTTTTTAAGTATTCAGATAAAATGTTTCTGTAAATACAAAAACACTCATGATTATTAAATACTATCACCATAATCATAAAAAAAGATATTTACAATATTATTACTTTATTCACTCTTCATCTTTCAAGTTAACTCGGCTTCTTCACTTCAAGAAAAATATGACAAACAATGCATAATATAAACAAAAGTATCTATTTGTATAGCTTAAGTTGTTCCTGCAATATAATGCCTTATATTACCTTTCACATGAGTTCTACATTATTTCCACAAGGTGTGGGAATGGCAAGTATGTGAATGGACCGAAAAGAAAGCATCAACTTATGAAGGAATGCGCCCACCTCAGAGAGTTGATGTAAGGATTAAATAAGTTAATTTTTTACAAATCCTTTACTACAGTGCCTGGGCAGAGAGTTGTTCGTTACATGTTAGCTATTATTACTATTAGTCTCTCCTGAGTTGGGTGGCAATACAAGAATAAAATATGCTGCCAGAAATAAACATGTGGGTCCTAGGTGTAAAATAAAAAGGTTTATTTTAAAGCTGCACATGTAGTGCTTTAAACATATGGAACAACTAAGAAAAGACAATAAAAATTACCAAGTGAGAAAATAGCACACATTTTCTAAACAAAATTAAAACTCTAACTCTCCCAGCCAAAGTCAATCTCACCCTCCTCTGTGTATCCATAGCATTCTGAATCCTTTTGATGGCACCCATAACTAAAATACAAATTAAAAAACAGATATTGTCACTGTTTTGGTAAAGATACAACCCTCTACTAAAGTTTATATTTTCTTTCACTTTGAATTAGCATGATGTTATAAGAAAAGCAACGCAAGTAAAGTCAGGACTATCTATTTATGACTGCGCACTTGGAGATCCTCAACTTCCTTAACTCTAAAACAATGATGCTTACCTCCCTGAAATTCCTGTCCCCATCTAAATCAAGTTGATTTTCCACAGGTAAAGGCTATGTTTTTTTATTCCTTTACAAATTTATGTAAAGTACCACTTTTATGTCTCATGTATCTTTTGAGCACATAGCCAGTAAAACTAGATGGATCCCTTAAGGATGACCTTGGCTAAGCAAACTATTCAAACTACTTGTGTACCCAGAAGCAGAATGATACACATACTCCCTATTTACTGCAGAAGAAAAAGAAAAAATGCATTTCTGGAAATGGCATTTCTGTCTGAATGCACATCACACAAAATCTTTACAGCATGGTCCCTATGAAGATGCAGGCATTTTAAGTTGGCAAATATTCTTTATGTCCTCTGAAGTCATAAGATATTTCCTGCCATCATTTTTCCAGCTACTAGTCATACAACAGTTGGTCATTCCTTTCAGGCTGCAATGAGATTTAAGATGGTCTCCACTATGTTAAAGAACTGTTAAGATTTCCTGCTCCCTAAGATCCCCTGACCATTTCCTCAACATACTTTTCAAGCCTCCACATTATCAGCATTTGTTTATTCAATACTGAAAAAACTTGGCAAATTATACCAATGAATACTACCAGGCAAATCATATTTGGATTTATATATTTAGACCTGATAAATGAATTCACCTAGATGTCTCATAGAGAGCTCGAGTTCAATATACTACTCAGTTTTCATTTTCACTGCTACTAGTAAGCCACCAACTCCACAGCAAGTCCTCCAAGGTCCTGCATAAGTTTAATTCTCTCAGACCTCTCAGACTTCATCTCTCTTCCGGCACTCAAACATACCAAGCTCATTTTCTTCTTAGGGGCTTTGCATATACTCTCAATCTGAGTGGGGATGCCTTTGTACCCAGGTCGTCACATAGCTGATTCCCTAGTCATATTCTGGTCTCTGTTCAAATCTCTCCTCTTTAGAAATGCCATTCCTTACCACACCATCTAAAAATGGTTCCCCTTAGTACATCCCTGTGTCACCTAGTTTTATCTTGTCTTAAATTTCCTTGTTCTTTAAATTTTTTGCTGTTTTCATCTCACTTCTGAATAGTAAGTGCCATGAAAGTAGGGGTCTTGCCTATTATGTTCAGTGCTGTATCTCTAGTATCTGGAACAGTGACCAACACATAGTGGCCACTCAATAACATATGCTTAATAAACGAAAGTTTAAAAATGAAAAATGAATTCATCTTCCAATCTTGCTTCTACTAATGCCCCTGTTTTGGTTAATGCTACCCTCACTCTCATTATTCACTCTCAAAACCTTACAATGTCATCTTTTAGGCTACTTCTTTCCCCCTTTATATCCAGCAACTGCCAAGTTATAAAGATACCACCACATAACAGTATTTGCATTTATCTTACCTTTCTGTTGCCAGCAAGGCCATCAATCGCCCTGATCCAGGACCTTCTTACATCATGCCTCCTAAATTGTCCCTTTCTTCCTATCTCACCTTTCAAACTTCTGCCAGAAAAACCAAAAAGTCGTGTTCTGATCATCTCACTTCCATGCTTAATAACTTTTTTTTTTAAGTTGGAGTCTCACTCTGTCACTCATGCAGTGGCACGACCTGCTGGGTTCAGGTGATTCTCCTGCCTCGGCCTTCCAAATAGCTGGAACACAAACGTGTGCCACCACACCCGGCTACTTTTTTGATTTAATGTAGAAATAGAAACAAGGTCTTGCCAAGTTGCCCAGGCTGGTCTCAAACCCCTGGGCTTGGGCAATCCTCTCATCTCAGCCTCCCAAAGTGCTGGGATTACAGGCTTGAGTCAGTGCGCCTGGCCCTTTTAATCATTCTCCCACTGACCAAGTCTGGCATTCAAATCACTCCACCACAAGTACTCAGACTTGGTTCATAGACTTCCTCCTAATGGCAGAATCCACTGTGCATTTTCTCAGTGAGCATCACAGGACTGTTCTACTGCATCTGACACCACTGACCATGCCACACTTCTTGAAATTTGACTTTGAGCTAGTTTCCTACATTTTCAGGAACCCCTTTCTTCACTGTTCTGCTAGCTTAAAAAAAAAATTTGCTTGCTTGTTTGTTGTTGTTACTAGAGACGGGGTCTTGCTATGGACCCAGACTGGTCTTGAACTCCTGGGCTCAAGCAATCCTCCCACCTCAGCCTCCCATATAGCTGAGATTATGGGTGCATTCTACTATACCCAGCCTTAGTTCTTTTTTGAAAATCAGCAGTGAAATATAAACTATGTCACATTCTTAAAAGACTTATCTACACAGGTTGCCTTTAAGAACTCATCTCCCAGCCGGGCTCGGTGGCTCAGCCTGTAATCCCGTGCCTTGGGAGGCTGAGA
>CAUYQG010272352.1:0-26218 GCA_963574415.1 Tarsius wallacei | reverse complement strand
AGGCATTCAATTTTTTTTCAGCAGTTTAAAAAATGATAAACATTGTTTTATAGAAGAGCTCCAAATATCTCTGACATCACCTCTTCCATTTGGAACTGGCATCCAATTCCTCAACAAAACCCGAAACCCACAGGCCATAAGAGTATGTTTTTCAATGCTTGTCTTTCTTGTTTCACTTAACATTGTTCATCAACAGATGAATGAATTTTTAAAATGTGATATATATTCACAATGAAATACTATACAGACTTTAAAAAAGAAGAAAAATATGCTTTTATGATGCTTATCTTCCTTGTGAGGCATATCATTTCCCAGTATTGATATGTACCTTCTGTTAGAGCAGTGGTTTTTAAAGTACTTTCATTGCTGGTTTTCATGTCTGTGTTGCCTATAACTCTGAAATTCCTTGAGTGTACTACGTGTATCAATGTGTATTTATACACACCCCCATTCAATAGTATAGAGTCTAGCATACATTAGGTGATTATGCAATGCTTGTTGAATTTTAATGATCTCAAATCTCTTGAGTATCAATTATGTGAAAAGTGCTGTAATAATCCCTTTAGCAGGCATAAAGATGGACAAGACAAGATTTAATAATCTCAAAAAAGCAGAAATGGAGAATTATTTAATGGGTATTGAGTTCCAGTTATGCAAGGTGAAAAAATTTTCAATATTGGTTTTATATCAATATGAATGTATTTAACAAGATTGAATGCTTCTAGGAAGATGATAACTTTATGTAATATGTACTTCATCTCAATTTTTAAAAACTAACATGTCTATTAGAGACAGCTTTTGTTAAAACTTGATAGTAATATCAAGTAAAAGATAAAAATACTGCTAACTGTAATTCGAAAGATGGCAAAATAAACCAAACAAGTTCATCTCTTCTCCTTCAGAGATCTTGCCGATCCCACTCCAGGAAAACTTCAGTTTCTTGCATGGAAAATTATTGAAATTTTCCCAAAGAAATGATAGAATTTGCGGGGAAAGAAAAGCAAGTAAATAATGGTTGACTTTGAGTTAGCTCAAGTCTGGAAGAATTTTTAGGTGAATTTTTTCTGGCAAATAGTGAGAAGGCTAGAAGCAGGTCTGGATGCAAGATAGTGACTGAAAGTTCACTCCCAGCAAGGTTATGGATCATGACAGCAGCTATGTCTAAAAGGAAAGGGAAAAAGTAAGTTAGAGAAACCTGAGGACTAACCTTGGAGCAAAACTAAGGACTCAAGGAGAAAATGAAGTGAGATGGAAAGGAAAGGAGAGATGTAAATGTACTGTTATGTTTTTTCAACCTTCTAATGATTAACAGTAACCTTTGCTAACATTTTATAGTTCCAAAGGTAAAGTTATGATACCAGTTTTACTTATCTAACAACAAGCACTAACGTTTTGTGATGCTTTATAATTTACAAAGTTGGTCCTGAGAACATTCCTATGAGAAAAGAACTCATTCTTCTGATTTTGCAGAAAAATGAACTATAATTCACGGAACTTATATCAGCTCCCATTGAGTAAACAGCAGAAACACTCTCAATTATCGCCCTCTAGTTCTCCTTTTTGGGGGGTATATTTGGGTACATTAGAAACACCGATAGGTTATCTTAGTAGCTATATGAAGATAATAGGCTGAGTGATCAGGAAAGGGACTTTTTGTGTTTTAATTGACAAATAAAAATTGTATATATTTATGGTGTGCAACATGATATTTGGTTAATCTATATATTGTGGAACAGCTGAGTCAAGCTAAGTAAACAAGAGCAGCACCTCACATACTTATTGTATGTGTGACAAAAATATTTTAAAATCTTCTCTCTTAATAATTTTCAATACAAGGAAGACCCCAGAAATCTAGAATTTATTTATAAACAACTGTGTATTTATTCTTCATGTTTAGACTTCAGTCACGTTCAAAGTACTCTCCATTTGATGCATATACCTATCGAGAGTTTTCCAATGCTCAGTACAGTTTTTAAACATGTCAATTTTTATGACTTTTAGTGCTTCTGCTGTTTTGTGTTTCACCTCTTCCACGTTGGCAAAATATTTCCCTTAGAGGACTTTTTTCATCTAGGAAAACCAAAAAAGTAACTTAGGTAGAGATTGAGTGAATAGAGAAATGGGACACTGGGGTCATGCCATTTTTCTCAGAAACTGCCAACACTCAGCATAGTGTAGGGTGGTGGACTCGTAAATTACCCATCATGAAAGGGGCAAACGTGCAGAAAGAATCTCCAAAACAAATATTCACTGAAACTAAACGCAGCCTCTCACAACACTGCTAGCAGGTACACTAATGCTAGTAGATTCCTAGAGCGCTTACCTAGTGGGGGAAGCCGGTACTTCAAGGGGCCTGCCCTCCAAAAGATAATTCCAGGTTTTTTGGTGTGCCCCTCATATACAATACACTGTTATTACCAATAGCCAACATATTGTACACTAATTCTCCTGAATCTCTTCCTCCTATCTAACCCAGATTTTTAATTCTTTGATTGCTTCTCCAATATCCAGTCCCAACCCCTTGTAACCCCCTTTCAACTCTGTTTCTATTAAATTTTTAGATTCCACATAAAAGCGAGATTCCACATAAAAGGGAGAGCATGTGACATTTGCCTTTCTGTGCCTTGCTTATTTCATTTAGCGTGTCTTCTAGATTCATTTATATTGTCACACATAACAGGATTTCTGTCCTGCTTAAGACTGAATAGTAATCTATTTTGTATATATACACCACAAGTTCTTTATCTACTTATCCACTGATGGACACTTAGGTTGTTTCCATATCCTTTTTTTTTTTTTTTTGAGTCGGACTCTCACTCTGTCACCCAGGCCGGATTGCAGTGACACACTCACAGCCACCCCACCCTCGACCTGCTGGGCTCCACCGATCCTTCTGCCTCAGCCTTCCAAGTAGCAGAACTACAGGTGTGCGCTACCACGCCTGACTTATTTTGGGATTTATTGTAGAGACGAGGTCTCACCAAGTTGCCCAGGCTGGTCTCAAAACTGTGGGCTCAGGCAGTCCTCTTACCTTGGCCTCCCAAAGTGCTGGAACTATAGGCGTGAGCCACCGCGCCCAGCCTCCATATCTTGACTATTGTGAATGACAGTGCAGTGAACATGGGAGTGCAGACATCTTTTCAACATACCAATTTCATTTGTTTCAGGTATAAACTCCAAAGTGGAATTGCTGAATGACCTGGTGGCTCTACCTTATTTTTTGAGGAGCCTCTATTGTCTTTTCCACAATGGCTGTGTATTTCCATAATGGCTCACCGTGTGCCAGTGCTCCCTTTGCTTCACAACCTGCCCACATTTGTTATCTCTTGTCTTTTTTGCAACAGTCATCCTGACACATGTGAGGTGCTATCTCAACATGGATCCAATTTACATTTCCCTCATGATTAGTGGTGCTGAACTTTTTTTATGCACTTGATGGCCATTTGTATGTCTTCTTTTGAGAAAGGTGGTTTTTTTCTGGGTGTCTGATAGTTTTATAAATTTAGTTATTTGTTTTCTTGCTACTGGGTGGTTTGAGTTACTTATGTATTTTTTGGATATTTACTCCTTATCAGGTGTACGGTTCATACATATTTTCTTTCATTTCAGAGGTTGTCTTGTCACTCTGTTGATTGCTTCCTTTGCTGCTCCTAAGTTTTTTAGTTTGCAGCAAGGTCATTTATCTATTTTTAATTTTGTTGACTGGATTTTGGGGATTATATACACAAAAATAATTGCCCAGATCAATGTCAAGAAGCTTGTTCCCTTTACTTTTCTCTAGTACTTTTAAAGTTCATCTATTTTGAGTTAATTTTTGGATATAGAATGAGAAAAGGGTTCAATTTTGTTGTTGTTTATTTATTTTGGTATATGGCTTCTTAGTTTTTCCAACAGTATTTATTGAAGAGACTGTTTTTTATTCAAAGGTATGTTCTTGGCACTTTTGTCAAATATCAGTTGACTTTATATGTATGGATTTATTTTGAGGGCCCTCAGTTGTGTTTCATTGGTGTATATGTCTATTTTTTGCCAGCACTATGCTGCTTTGATGACTAGAGCTTTGTAGTATATTCTTAAATGGGATAGTGTAATGTCTTCCACTTTTCTCTTTTGTTCAGGATTGCATAGTCCTTTGCGGTTACATAAGAATTTTAGGGGTTTTTTTTCTAGTTCTGTGGAAAAAAGTATTAAAGTGTTGACAGGGAATGCATTGACTCTGTATAGACATGATATTAATGATATTGGTTCTTCTAGCACATGGACACTGAATGCCTTTACATTTATTGATGACTTCTTCAATTTTTTTATAATGTTTTATAATTTTCAGTGTACAGCTCTTTCATCACATTTTGTTTGATTTATTCTTAAATATTTGTTGATGCTATCTTAAATAAAATACTTTTCTTTACTCTTTATTTTGTTATTAGTGTATAGAAATGCTACTAATTTTTATATTGACTTTTATTTTGCAATTTTACTAAATTTATTTATTCTAACAGTTTTTTTGTTTGTTTGTTTTTTGTTTTTTGTTTTTGTTTTTGTTTTTGTTTTGGTGATGTCTTGAGAGTTTCCTCTACATAAAATTATGTCATCCATAAATAGTGACAATTTAATTTACTCCTTTCCAGTTCGGCTGCATTTTTTTCTCTAAATATAAATAAATAAATAAATATATATATATATATATTATTAAAGATGTGGGGTACACTTCAGTATTAGGTATACAAATGTTCTTTTTCTTATCTAATTTCTCTGGCTAGAACTTCCAGTACTGGATTGAGTAGAAGTGATGAGAATAGGCATTCTTTTTCTTGTTTTTGATCTTATAGAAAAATCAACATTTCATCATCTAGCATAATGTTTGCTATAACTTGTTAGTTACGGCTTTTATTGTGTTGAGGTACATTCCTTCTATACTTAATTTGTTGAGAGGTTTTAAAACTCCCATTCTCATTTTAAATACCATTTAATAACATCTTATTTTTAATAACAATTCCCAATTTTTTCCCTACATACCTTTTTCTTAAAAAGAATTAAATCCTGGAGAAAAGTAGAATGAATGACCTTATGATCATTTATGAAACTGAAAGGGGAATTGAAGAGCAGATATCTATCCCAGCCCCCAAGGAATGTGTGTAGGCCATGAAAATGAAGACAGAAAATATAAACTGCTCTTTTAAGCATTTTGATGTGAAATAAAGCAGAGTTAGGCCATTTTCTTTAAAGTTATAGCATTGGATAAGACATGTATCTAACATATAAAAGACCCGTGAGCTCATTGGCAGAGAAGTATACAGTATATAAAAAGAGATGGAAAAATGCAAAAAGAAAAAACAGATTCAGGAGACTTCTGAGGAACCAGGAGGAAATGGAAACGGAAACCTGCAGGAATAGCCTGAAAAAATGTGAAGGGCCTTTCTTTTCCTAGTCGCAGAAAGAAAGTTGGATTGGATAAAACAAAATGCCATATATATACACAATGGAATACTTTGCAGCAATAAAAAAGGGCAAAAATATGGATTTCACAGCAACTTGGATGGATTTAGAGTCTATCATACTCAGTGATCTATCACAGAAACAAAGAACAGAGTACCATATTTCTCAATCATAAGCAGACCTTGAACTATTATCATAATACTATAAGAAAGGGATTGGCAGTAGTGGGAAACTGCCAGAGGTAGGGGTGGGATTGGCAGTTGAGGGAAACTGCCAGGGGAGGAAGGACACATCTCATCAATAAGGGTACCTGCATAATGAACATTTGTATATCTAATCCTGAATTATACCCCACATCTTTAAAATAAAATAAAAAGTTAAAATAAAATAAAATAA
The DNA here is from genome assembly GCA_963574415.1 of Tarsius wallacei. Taxonomy (NCBI): domain Eukaryota; kingdom Metazoa; phylum Chordata; class Mammalia; order Primates; family Tarsiidae; genus Tarsius; species Tarsius wallacei. The sequence goes on along the minus strand of CAUYQG010272352.1, from coordinate 20,386 downwards.
AAAGATGTAAAATCAATATGGTGAGATTATTGACCCCCCCCCAACAAAAATCGAGGTAGGGAGGGGAGAAGATAAGCCACTCACCCTAGATAACCACATTCTTTTCAGTAAATAAAGTTTTTTTTTTTTAGGATATGATTGTAAGGGAGAAAAAAAATTTACACTGGATTATAAGAAAGTTTAAAAGAGAATCTGCTGCAAATATTACATGACACCAGCAAGTGATAAATAAAATAAACTTGAAAAATAATGTCTTGAAATTGCTAAGAATTAATTCTTAATGGGTACATTATCTCCAAAACATTGTTTATAAATATCATTCCCTCCAAAAGGAAATAGGGTTCCTTGGATAAGTACCTAATTCCACGGGTGGGCAAAAAGAATACAAGATAAACCGGAGCTTCTTGTTGTGCCTGAAAATAAAAAATGTTCAGAAAATAATGAAGACATGAAAAAAGTACAAAGGAACCAGATTGAAGTGGTTTCAAGAAAGCAAATCTGAGACAATTTGAGCATCAAAACCAATAATGATACTAATGAGTTATAATCCACTGAATAAAATAATACATGAACTCATACTGGTAATAAGTGAATAAATAAACATTTAGAGAGAAGGCATAATAGAATGTCAGCTAATAAAAGCAGAAGAAATGAAACAGCAAAATAACCATTGTGCAATCACCATAATAATCATTGAATCAGGCAGGAATCAACAATGGATGCTAAAACTAGTCTGAAAATTTTATGAGGAAAATAAGATTTTAAAGTGTCTCCCTACAAAATATGTATTAACTGCAAAGAGAGAATAATATCTAAGTGGAAAAATGTGACCACCATGGATTTAACCAAACAATTAATGTCAAAATTATAATTAAAAATAGAAACAAATCAGTTGATTACATTAGTGGAATCCCTGTAAAAATACGTACTTTAAATCTAATCTTTAGGAAACATTAGAAACACCAAACTGAGAAATATTTTACAGCATAATTTGTCTGTATTCTTAAAAAATTTTAGTATCATGAAGGACAAAGTGAGGCTAAGAAATGGTTCCAGATTAAAGGAATTTAAAGAGACATAACATGAAAATTAAGTGCATGATCTTGCATTGGATTCTCAATGAGGAAAAAAATTTATAAAGAAAGAATTAGAAAATTTGGATATTAACTATAAATAAGAGTATTTACTAATGTTAAATTTCGTGACTTTTATAATTTTACTATGATTACTTAGGATAATGCCTTTATTCTTGCTAAATATATACTAACGCTTTAGGTATGGAGGCTTGATGTCTGTGATTTAGGGGAAAAAAAGCAAAAACGGTACTCTTACACAGAAAGGAAAAAAATGATAAACAAATGTGGCAAAATGCTAGTTTATGAATCAGAGTGAAAGAAATATGAAAGTTGCTAAAACCAGTTTTAAAAGTTTCCTGAAAGTGTGAAACCAGTTTTAAAAGTTTCCTGAAAGCGTGAAGTTTTCAAAACAAAAAACAAAAAATAACAAAATTTACAACAACACAAGTAATACAATAACATCTGCTAGACATCAGGCCAGGGCAAAGTGCTAGACATACAGAACAATAAACTACAATTCCTGGTCGCCAATGGATCCCAGATTGCAGGGGAAAACAGATGAGAAACCAGCACTCAGGACTCTGTGAAATCAGTGCAATGGCACAAAGAAGAAGAATGAAACAGTAACAAGCCTTAAACTGGAAGGCGAGGTCAAAAGGTAAGCTGGTGAATTTTATTTTCCGCCTCCAAACTTTCAAAAGGCTTCTTATTGCCTACCAAAACAAAATAAAACTTAAAATATGTTAGCCCATTGGGTTGTATCTGCTTTGCTAAGCCCAGTTGAATGTTACTAGCTGCCTGGGATTTAAGAAATGTGCTAAGGCCATGACATGCCCTGCGGGGTAAGGAAGCATATCCCACAGCACTATGGATTTGGGGTAACTGCCCATATTAATCTTTTAGGGTTACCGCAGCAAGTACCAAAAACTGCATGGCTTAAACAAGAAAAATGTATTGTTTAAAGGTCTAAAGGTCTGAGAGAAAGACACTGGCAGGTTGAGTCCTTCTGGAGCTGTAAGAGAGAAACTCTTCTGTGGGTCTCCCCAAACTTCTGGTGGGGTTGCTAGCAATCTTTGATATTCCTTGGCTGGTAACTGCATCACCTCAATCTCAACCCTGTGTCCATTTGGTATTCTCTGTGTATATCTCTCTGACCAAATTTTCCCTCATTTTAAGGACATGGTCACTTTGTTTTAGGACCCACCCTAATGAACTCATTTTAGATCATCTGTAAAAACCCTATTTCCAAACAAGGCCACATTCACAGACACAAGGGACTGGTATTTTTTTTTTTTTTTTTTTTTCTTGAGTTGGAGTCACACTCTCTCACCCAGACTGGAGTGCAGTGGCCGCTCCCAGCCACCACAGCCTCGACCTGCTGGGCTCCGGCGATCCTTCTGCCTCAGCCTTCCAAGAGACTGGGATTTTAACATCTTTTAGGAGGACACAATTCAACCCATAACACTGCCTTACTGTGACATTCACAGCTCTCAAACATTGTTTTTTTTTTCCCCCAAACTATATTTCCAGTCTTATTTCATATTCCTTTCTTTAGAATCCCCTGTTCCAGACAAACTGTTGTAAATCCCTTTGAAATACTTTGTCACTAGATTGGATCATGGCTAGCACATTCTCTTTCTTCCATTTACAGTTTGTTACACACTGAGCTATTCTGTATCATATCACATTGCTTGATTTCCTTCATGGAATGTATACTTTTATATTTTTTAAGTGTTTACTTATTATCTACCTCTTGCTACTGAGCTGTAAGCTTCATAAAAGCAAGAATGTTGCTTGTTAGGGTAACTACATAGACTTGATGCCAAGTTCAGTGTCTGGAACTTAATAGATGCTCAGTATATATGCAAGTGCAATAAGTACAAGAACCATTTAAATTTGCATTGTGTTTATTTTCTTATTTTGACCACATTCTATTTCACTGGCCCAAAGTAACATTCTAGATTTTAAATAAGTATATAAATTGGAGCAAGTTAAATGACAATAACAAGAGATTTATCAGAACAAACTGTCCAAAAACAGGGTATTATTTGAAGTCACACTAAATGAGCATCTTTTTGTAGCTACAAATAGCAAAGAGGAGAAAAACTCAACTGGAAGTGCATTATGAATGTGAAAACAATAAAACATAGGAAACAAAAACAAAACCTGTAACATGAAAAAATGCTTAAAAGCACATAAGAGTTTTTATCTACTTTGTAGTATACCCAAATTGCTAACACAGGAAAAAACAATGACAGAAAATATTCATTTTGGATCAATTTATTGTTATTGTTTTGCCCAACTTGCTTTTGTACAAATTGATTTTGTTCTAAGTGCATTCAGAATCAGTGCTTCTGTGAGTTTATTTTTTGCCAATTACCAAGGGCATACAAAAACCACTTATTAAATTGTTAAATGTTAGTAATTATTACTATTATTATCACTGCTTTTCACAATGTATCTATGTGAAAGATGGAAAAGAAAATTGATACTTAAAAGTCTTAAGTGCCCAGCCCAATGTTAGAGAGGGCTGGAATGAGAGTCCAGAGATCTCCTTCTTTCCCTGATCTACCCTGTCTTTTTAGATCTTGTTTGTTCAGTCATAATCTGGAACTAAACCCACTGGGGACACCATGCCTAGGGTCCCATTTCACCTGGTTTTCTCAGACTCATGTTGCTAAGCTGTAGGGATATCTGGTGTGACTCAGCTGCCTGCTGTACTGACAGTTGATAAAGTCACATGGTCAATCCCTCACAGCAAGGGATGTCACCATTCCTGGTTTAGTCACCTGTGTGCCACCGAAGCAAGAAGGCCCCAAAGGTGAAATTGCAGTCACACTGATATAATTACTCAGCTGTTCTGTCCATGCACTGGATAGCAAAAGACGGCATGACACCAAAAAACAGACCCGATGTGACACAGAAAAACAGGCATTGGTGGAAAATGCATCATTCGATGATAAAGGGAGAGAGACTACATCCTGAGATTGATTTTTAAGCAGTGTGTGTCAAAAGCCCAGACCTAAGAGCGGGCACGTGAGTAGTTAGAGGTAGTTGGACTGTATTTTAGACATAGCATGTTTTTGTAAAGAACAGAGGGTAGACTCTCTCGCTGAGTTCATGGATGACAGCCTTGGGAATGGTAAACTACCTTCTAAGGAAAACAGGAGAGCGCACCACCCCTCAACAAAACGAGATGCCCGCAGTCTAATTTAAGCTGCATATGCAATGACATATTTATCATGTCTTCCCTGCCATCCATTCATATTTCTCCTCTTGGTGGCCTTTTGCATAATGGTGAGCGATGTATCACTTACACACTCAAAACAGAAATATATACTTTTTTAATAGGCAAATCTAATGGTTCCATTTGACAAAAGAAATCCCAGTGATCTATATTGTCTCTTAAATTGATCCAACATATTGTGGCGTTCAGGCCGAGTTACTTCCTGCTAATAATTTCTTAACAGAAAATAGAAAGACAATAGCATTAGTATATCAAACCAAACGTGTGATTAAATGCTGCTTGAATATCAGGTGTTCATTTCAGTTCCACCAGCCTGACTCCATCACAGCCCAGGCAGAGGAGGAGTTCATGCCATTTGCATGCTACAGCAAGGTGCATTATACAAATCATTCTAAATTATCAACTGCTGCGAGGGAACTGGTGGCTAGTATATAGCATTCATATATCAAAGGCAAACCTCCAGTGAGAATACACCTTGATTTCTCATTTAAGAGAGTATACTTTGTTGCCTTAACAATACTTACCTTCTTCTAAATTCAGTCATACTAAGTTCCTTTCAGATTTTTCAGCACATGGCTATCATGGCAAACTAGCAGTCACCTCTTAAAAACTTTAAAATTTTCCACATCCGGGTGTGGTGGCTCATGCCTGTAAACCCAGCACTTTTGAAGGCCAAGGTTGGAGAATTGCTTGAGTCTAGGAGTTAAAGACCAGCCTGGGGAACATAGTAAGACCTCATCTTTATGAAAATTCAAAAAATTAGCCAGGCATGGTGGCACATGGCTGTAGTCCCAGCTACTCAGGAGGCTGAGTCGAGAGGATTGTTTGAGCCCAGGAGTTCAAGGCAGCAGTGACCCATGATCATAGCACTGCAAAACTTTTACATTTTGTGCATCTGTCTCAACAGTACAGCCACATCTATGTCACTCCCTTCCATAGAATTCTTGGTTTTCATGCTGGCTTTCATTCTACACTACAGCTTTAAATCAAACTAGATACAGTTTTTGTTTTCTTGCCTGTGTTTGCAATCCCAGTTTGAACAATGATTCTACCTCCTTTCAGTTTGCAGTTTTGCTGTGTGCTATGGAACACCTTTCAGTGAGTGACACATCCATACATTAAGTGTCTGAACTGTCAGGAGTGACATGAGAACTGCAGGTGTTGGTAACGTGTGAGCGCTCACAGTTTCTTTCTGTGGCTGGGTGCCCTCCAATTCCTTATGTGGATTGCTACCTCAGAGTCTCCTTGAGAAAGCCTCAATTTAGAGGGAGAAAAGCCACCTCTGTAGGAAAAAAGACGTCTCTTTATTTGTTCACTTGCCACATATATCTGTGGGTATGAAAAATGTACAGATGTGTATTAGTAGATTGATTTAATTATAATCCTTAGTGTGGCCCATTGTCACCCTTCATGAATAACCCTCTCTTAATCTGTCTGTTAATTTTAGTTAGATATTGTCTTTGTTTCTGTGTTGCTGTATAGAAATGCCTGAGGCTAGGTCATTTATAGCTCTGCAGACTGAAGAATAAGCATGGCACCAGCATCTGCTTCACGTGAGGGTCTCAGGTGCTTCAACTCATGGTGAAAGACAAAAAGGGGCCAGCCTGTGCTGAGATCACATGTTGAGGAGAGAGGGCAAAGAAGAAGGGAGGGGTGCCAGGCTCTTTTTAATGACCAGTTCTCCTCTGGGCATGGTGGCTCATGCCTGTAATCTCAGCATTTTGAGAAGGCCAAGGTGGGAGGACAGCTTGAGCCCAGGGGTTCAAGACCAGCCTGGGCAACAGAGTGAGACCTCATCTCTACAAAAAAAATTTAAAAATTAGCCAGGCCTAGTGGCATGTGCCTGTATTCCCAGCTACTCGGAGGCTGAGGCAGAAAGGATCATCTTATCCCAGCAGGTTGAGGCTGCGGTAAACTGTGATAGATAGTGCCACTGCACTCCAACCTGAGTGACAGAATGAGACCCCAACTCAAAAACAAAACAAAAACAAAAACCAGCCCTCAGAGCAACTCTCCACAGAAATAATGGAGTGAGAACTCATTCGTGAATGGCACCAAGTCTTTCTTGAGGCATCTGTTCCCGTGACCCAAACACCTTCCATTAGGCCCCACCTGATGAGTCTCTGCAGGACCAAATCACATCCAAGCAATAGAAGATATTGACAAGAAAACAAGGCTGAATTCATTACGCCATACCTGAAATTAACCAATTTCTCTACCTATTTCCTCTACTCTCACAAGGTAATCACAACCCTGAATTTTGTGTTCCTTTGATTTCTTTGGGTACTTTCAATATCATACTGTACTGTTGAGCTTTAGTCACTTTTGAACTTTGTAGGAAGGGCACCATGTAGTCTTTGGGGATGTGCTTTTTTGCACTTAGAATTATGCCACTAAAGCTTATGCTATACAGTTGATAGCCACACTTAGTAGTGATGTTATATGAGTTAACTGTGAACACTGAATTAGATATTACTACACGATTGCTTTTAGGGGAAATACAGAGCTAGGTTCCTGGGAGCCTCTGATTACATTTTCATCAACCAATCAATACATAAACTTGTTTTATGTGTATTTCTATTTGAAGATACCTTATTTAATATGTATTATTGACTCTTTAGGATTGAACTCAGGACTAACAGTGCTGTAACTCACATCTGAACAATTCTAACACATGCATTTCACATCACATCAGCATATCACATACAGCACATCACAGCTTTCTTGAACTTAGGAACACTAGAAAGCACTTCAGCATTCACATGGGATCCACTTTAAATAATGAAATCACTTACAAATAAGCACAAAAGTGAGAAAAATGGGGCACCAGACAGACCAGGAAAAGGTCATTTGATTATAGTCTGAGAGCTGAAGCAAAAAGTAAGGGGTCTCCTTATTCAATCTCAGCTGGGAAGGTGTACATCATAACACGTGCTTCAACACTACACCCATGGCCACAAATGACCCCCAAAGCACCACAAGTATTGTTTTGGAGCTTACAAATAAATTTTACAAGTAGGTTAATTTGAAGTTACAGACTGTGAATAATTAGAATAAACCATAATTACTTTATTTGTGTTCACTGTTGTGTAATATTCCATTGTGTAAATACTCCCCATTATATATCACCCTTTTCTTAATGACACTTTACTGGGAAGCTTTAAAAAGTAAATGATAATTTTTCATCATACATAAATTGAACATGTCATTGAAATTATTACACAGAAGGGAAGTGTGATTTCATTGTAAAAATTACATCTGTATTAACAATGACAGGATGCCAACTTCCTTCTATCAATTACTATACATAGTTAACACTCGATTTTTTTTTTTTTTTTTTGAGTTGGAGTCTCACTCTGGCACCCAGACTGGAGTGCAACCGCAGCCTCGATCTGCTGGGCTCCGGCGATCCTTCCACCTCAGCCTTCCAAGAAGCTGGTATTACAGGTGCACGCTACCGTGCCCGGCTAATTTTTTTGATTTATGAGTTCTCGCCAAGTTGCCCAGGCGGGTCTCGAACACTAGATTTTATAACAGAAACAGAGGTGCATTGAATACAGAACAAATTTTTTTTTTTTTTTTTTTTTGAGTTGGGGTCTCACTCTGTCGCCCAGACTGGCAGTGCAGTGGCCGCTCCCGGCCACCGCAGCCTCGACCTGCTGGGCTCCGGCGATCCTTCCGCCTCAGCCTTCCAAGTAGCTGGAATTACAGGCGCGCGCTACCACGCCCGGCAAATATTTTGATTTATTGTAGAGATGAGTTCTCGCTTGCCGAGGCGGGTCTCGAACCCGCGGGCTCAGGCAATCCACTCACCTCAGCCTCCCAAAGGCACGGGATTACAGGCTGAGCCACCGAGCCCGGCTCAGAACAATTTTTATTACAATTTTTAAAGACAGATGTGTAATGCTAAAAATACATTATAGATACACTGTGAAAGACTCAAAACACAGAGATAAGAGGTGTGTTCATTGTACTCCATGAGCTTCAAGCCCAGAGCCATGTAAACAGTAACATAAAATCATAAATACTATTGAAGTCGAATGGACACTAAAAAACCCACTGGAGGAAATATTGATTTCTGCCTCAAACTATCAGAGAAAAGATTTCAGAAGGAGGTGGAGATGATTGATCCTGATGTTTGACACATAATGATATGCCAATTAGGATTTTGTATGGTGATTTCCAATGAAAAGATATATAAATTGCCAGGACCTCATTATTATTTGATTTTGAAATTCAGAGAGACCAGGTTTGGCCCTTACACATGATCATTTCCCTCAATTTCATGCAGCCCTCTCTGTTGACAGTAAATAAAGGCTTTGGATACTGTGAGCTGGTTTCAGCTGCTGTGGGTTTTGATGAAATAGGATTTATCCTCCTCTATACTCCCTTAATCTGTTGGTTACATGTGTATTTCATTTGTGCTATTTCTGAACATGATGGTATCGAATACAATTGGCCGTTTTTGTCCAAATAGTTCCTCTTCATAGGCATGCAGACCTGGTTGCTGTAAGGCAATTGTTCTCAAAGTGTGGTCTACAGACCAGTAGCATCAGCATTCATCTAGGCCCTTGTTAGCAATGTAAACTCTTGGTCCTTAACCCAGACCTACTGAATCAGAGCCTCCTAGGATGGGGTCCTGCAGTTTATGATTGAAAAAGCCTTCCAGGTGATTTCAATGCATGCTAAAGTTTGAAGATCAGTTCTAGAAGGAAATCTTTATTGATTTAACTTGTCCCTAAGCACCAGGTTTTGTCAGGGTTGTGAATTGATCCAAAGATGTATTCTGACTCTATCTTAATTAAGGAGTTAGGGTAAAAATTTAAAGAGTAACTGATGAGAGGGCTACAGGTTATAAATCACAAGCACGAGGGTGCAAATACATTACACAGGCTGTGATTGAGAGCACACTTAGAGAAATGAAGAAATTTGTGGTTGTGGCCAAACCCAGATGTTTGTACCTGGAAGCAGTACTTAAGTCTGTTTCTCTCACATATACCCAAATGGATTAATAGCACCATGATACAAGTATTTATGCCCATTCTATACAAAATCCGGCCCACTGCTCGGCAGTATTAGCATCATCTGGGAACTTTAAGAACGAAAGAATCTTGGAGCTCCATCCCAGACTTAATGAATCTGCTTTTGAAAAAGGTCCCCGGGTGACCAATATGCACATGAAATTTTGAGAAGCACTAGTCTAATCTCTTGCACATAGTACTTGGTATATGTTATCCTGTATAGTACTTCTTAATTTTGAAAGAATGAAGAAAATGTGCCATAAGTAATTCAGCCCTTAGGCATTAGGCAGAAACACACCTTATGAGAGCAATTATTTGTCTGTCATCCACTGTGTTCAAGCCTGGTTTAAACATGTTATATGTGGTTAACTCATTTAAACCTCACAATAATCCTACAGTGGTCATGCAGAGATAGTACTAATGCTATCCCCATTTTACACAAAGGGGTTATGTCCCTGGTTCAAGATCACTCCATCAATAAGAGACAGAATTAGAATCCAGATCTCATCCACAGGGCTCCTTGTCTTGTGCTGGGGTCTCTCTCCCCTCATTCTCAAATGAGCAGAGTGACAGTGCACTCGATTAGATTTAGGAGCTGTGTTGGTGTTATATGTCCTCATGCTGAAACTCATGGAAAATAAAGCTTACTTTGAACAATAATAGGTTATGAATCTAGTTGGAACCTTTACTCCACACTTTCCATCTTTTCTTTTGAAGACCTTTCATTAGAGTAGCACTTCCAGCCTCACTTCCCTGAGCAGCCGGAAAGGTGAATCTGGGATAAAGAGCCAGAACCCACATGATTCTGGGCTCTCTTGCTGTCTCCCTGTCTGTAGAGAAATCCGATCTCTCTTAAAACACACCTAGAGAAAGGGCCTACCTCTATTTTATGAAGTCTATGATTTTCTAGCTTGCCTCATACTGGGAGTTAATTCCTGCCATCTCTGGAAATCCACTGTTGCTGTGTAATTGTGCCACGTCCTCCAATCTGCCCATTATCACCAATGACACAAATATATTTATCTGCATCTTCAATGTCTCAATGTGTTCTGGAATCAAGCAGGGAGAAAAGGAAGCTATTATTTCCACCTCCTTAAAACCATTAGGGTACATACACAAAGGGGAGTAAGGTTGCCTGTTCAGAATTTTTGTAGGAAAATATTTAGTCATCATAGTGGGCATAAGCAAAATCTAACTGAACTGTTACCATATAATGAGGAACCCGGACTTCTGTGATACTGTACATGCCCCTTTTTTCCAATTTGTCCACCTGCAAAAGTCCTACTGCCCTTTGAGATAGGTCACTTCTTTAGAAGGCCCCTCTGTCATAAAGCTTTCCTTCACCTCTCTGGAAAACACTCTGTGCTCCTCCTCTGTGCACTTAATAATACCTGTATTTTAATACTCCCAGGCTGAGAAGCCTTAAGGATAGGGACATGTTTTCCTTTTTTTTTTTAAATAAGGTGCTGGGCACAAGGCAGATGTGTTCTATATGTTTTTTTAATGCATAAATGAAAGAATTAATTGGAGAGTTAACATATTTTGAAATTAATCATGGATTATCACAATCCTTACACATGGAAATAAAAAATAACTAGCATAAAGATGCGTGAAATGATATTTTCCCTAATCTGGTATAAAGCCCAACAACCGAGTTGAAATATAACTTGAGAATAAGTATAAAAAATATGGTGACTTACAGCCCAGAATTTTGGAAGCATATCAGACTGATAAATTTAGGCCTTTGGTCCAATAAACACACTCACTGGGGAGAGAATATATTAGGTCACAGTAACAACAACTCAATCTAGTCTTGCACTGAGGCTTAGTATAGGTCTTTAGGGAGTTTGCTGAAATGACCAGGTAACAGCACCTGCACTTGGCCTACAGGAGGCTCTGTGGGAAAGTGTAACCCCGATATTCTGAGACAAAGGTTTGCTCCCATGAGCACTTTGAATATTTTCTAAGGCTCTCCCTCCTCCTGATCTGGTTTGCCTTGAACTTGCACAATCACCAAAGAAAGGGTTGGTTAAGCAAATCCCTGTCTGAATTATCACAAATTTCAAATTGGCAATGTCTGAATTAATGAGATTCTTACCCCACTCCATTGCCTTTCAGCTCTTCCAGATAAAATGTGCTGTGGAAAATTTGGAGGCAGTCCAGAAGACAGCAACTAAAATGATTAAAGGTTTGACTAATATTCCCTCTGAGGAAGGCTAAAGGAACAGAGTTTATTTAGCCTAGAGAAAAAAAAAAGGCTGAATAAGGAATTAATAATAGTTCTCAAGTATATGAAGAAGTGTGTGAGTGACAAGAAGCAGATTCCTTTACTTCTAATGAGTCCAGAACAAGAGGAAAGTGACTTGTACAAAGGAGTGAAATATACTTTGTCCTTACAAGGCCTTCCTGGCTATGCAAGACTCACAACTCTGGGTGCCTCTAGAAGTGGCTCCAATAAGCAAGAGGTTTTATAATAAGCCCCAAAATTTGCCTCCTCTATGAATTCATGTTAAATCTTACCTAGCTATAGGTGGGTTAGACTAAATGACCTCTCAGTGTCCCTTCCAACCTGGTGATATCGTTTGATGAAAGGTCAACTGGTTGAATTGATTAGGAAGTTAAAACTGCACTCCTGGATCAGTGAATCCATAATGGAAGAGAGAACCTCCTATTCTGAGAGGCCAGTTTGAATTTCATCCCACTGGCAGTGGCTCAAAGTTATACCACATTGCCAATGCAGCCAGGACACACTGCACTACCTAAAGTAATAAGCCTTATTGGCATTGCCCTGAGAGTGTTCTATCCTGCCTTTGAAAAAAATGTTTCAGAGCTGCACGAACGACCAAACTACAGCATCTTTTAAGTTTACCTCAGGCACTAAGGCAGTGAAGCCTTTACAGCAAAACATCTTAGTGACAGAGGAAATGAGACTGCTTGGGCTTTAACCTCTAAACTCCAGAAGCTCTGCAGCAAACATGATAGGATGAAAATAGAGATTCCCAGAACAGGAGTGCCCAGATGTAAACATGAGAGTCTCCATACTGTCATCCAAAACAGGAGAGTAACAAACTAAAGACCTGAAGCATCACTATAGTGAAGAGTGAAAAGTCTTCCTAAAAATTCCAGAACTCCCCCAGACTAGAAGTCAAGGTGAGAGTCTTGACTCTTTTTCTTTCTCTCCAAAACTCTCTCTCAATTTCATATCCAATTATTCATCCAGCCCTGGGCTTCTTTATTCTGTAATAACTTTCATGTATAGCCCCTCTTTTGCATTCTAATTGCAACTCTCTGATTCATTTTCTTTTCAAGTTTCAACTGGACTCTTGAAATAACCACCTCACTAGTCTGCCTGTCTTGTCCAGCCCTCAAACCACTCCACACAATAGCAAGACTTTCTAAATTGCAGACCTAATCATATCACCTACTGCTTGAGGATCTTCAGTGGCTTCTCCTGCATTCCAAAATCAAGTTCAAACTCCATATCAGTAAGGCATGAAAGATGTTTATAGGCTGACTAATGCCCACTTCTTTAGCCATACTTAAATCCTCTATCTAAAAGTTTCCCTTTGACTTGGTGTCACTAAATACTTTCTCATTCCTTTAATCAAATAAGGTTTTTCAAGTCTCTGTATCTCTTGACTCATAGGACTGGAGTAATATCCGGCCCAAATTCCTCTTGACTTCCCACCTCCACTCCCTGATCCCCACTTCATAAAAATAGTTTGTTTTCATATTTCAGTTAAAGCATTACTCCCAACAAGGAGATCTCCTAAACACCGCAGGGTTATGCCAGTGTTAACACTATATACTACTACATTTTCCTGAGATAGAGCTATTATAGTGGCAACTTTCTGGTTTGGGTCTGCCAAGAACTCCCACCCTCTGCTGATTGGATGGTTTGCCATCAGTGTCCTGCTTTCCTCTGGCCAAGTGGTGGGTTGAGATAAACCTAGGCCAATCAAACTTACTCTCTTATTCAATTGAGATCTTGAGTGGAAAGATGCTGGGATGGGGAATGGTTAGTGCTGATTAATACCAGCCCCTGGCAGCCTGACAGAAACATTGATTGGTTCCTGCGTTTTATCATGGAGCCCCTCTGGCTCCTGACCATTTGGAAGCCTTAGTTACTCCAATTTTCCTTCAGTATCGGGAACAACTCCACAGCCTTCAACTAAGCTTCTCTTTGAATTACATTAGCTAGAGTTGACTTCTATTGTAACACTAAAAAATCCTAACAGATACAACTCCGCTAGAACTTATATCTTTATTTGTCTGGCTTACATAATAGGCTGTCTTCTCTTTAAGGGCAGGGAGTGGGCATTAAACATTCTCTTACAGTTATCATCCAATATAATGCCTGGCTTACAGTAAATCCTCATAAATAAGTGAATATATGATTTTCCTAATGGAATAAACATGGACAAAAAGCAATCATTATTACCAACACAGAAAGGAGGGATATTAATGTTATACAAAATAACTTTGTCCTTAGCTTTATTTTGACTTACAGTATTTATCAGTGATTAAGATGAAGGCCCAGATGGCATTCATATCACATTTGCAATTGGCATTTACTGGGAGGGATAGAAAATATTATATAAAATGATTAAATCTGGTCCCAAACAGATGAAGTCAGGCTAAAATGATAAGCTACTTTTTAACAACTTTATTGCGATATAATTTATATAACATAAAATTCACCCATTAAAAGTATACAATTCTCAGGTTTTAGTTAATCACAGTCATAACCCAAACATCATGATATAATTTTAAAACATTTTCATCACTCCAAAATAAAACCCCATATTTTTTTAGCAATCACTTCTCACTCCTCGTCTTTAACCCCAGGGTTAGGCAATCAATCATCTTCATCTGGCTCCATAGATATGTGGTTTTTTGTTTTTTGGTTTTTTTGGACACTTTATATATGTAAAATCAAATAATATGTAGCATATGTGGCTGTCTTCTTTCACTCAGCATAATGCTTCCAAGGATAATCTTCCTGTAGCATGTATCTATACTACATTCCTTCATAATGCTGAATATTATTCTACCATATGAATATAATGCATTCTGCATATTTGTTCATCAGTTGATGGTGAGTTGTTTCTACTTTTTAGCAGTTAAAAATAATGCTGCTGTAAGTATTCATGTACAAGTTTTGTGTGGATATATGTTTTCCTTTTTCTTCAGTGCATACTTTAAGTGGAATTGCTGGGTCATGTGGTAACTCTGTGTTGAATTTTTTGAAAACTGTCAAAATGCTTTACACAGAGGTTACACATTTTACATTCCCATCAACATTGTATAAAGGTTCCAATTTGTTCGATCCTTGTCAACACTTGTTATTGTCTTTTTTATTTGAGCCATCCTTGGATGTATGAAGCAGTATGTCATTTCCCTAATGACTAATGATGTTAAGTATATTTTTATGTTCTTTTTTCATGTGTATATCTTTTTTTAAGAAATATCTATTCAACTCTTTCACCAATTTTTAAATTGTGCTGTCTTATTTATTACTGAGTTGTAAGAGTAATGTATATATAATGAATAACAGTCCCTCATCAGAATATGATTTGCAAAAATTTTATTTATTTTATGAGTTTGCTTTTTACTTTCTTAATGGCATCACTTTCAGCACAGATATTTTCAATGTATTTATTTTTTCTTTGTCGTTTATACTTTTAGTGATGAGTTTACGAAATCATTGTCTAACCCAAGGATTTACTCTTATGTTTTCTTCTATGAGTTTTAAGCTCTTATATTTAGCTCTTAATTCAATAATCCATTTTGAATTAATTTTGGGGCATGGTGTGAAGTAGGTGTTCAAATTCATTCTTTTGTGTGTAGACATCCAGTTGCCTCATAGCATTTGTTGACAACACTATTCTTCCTCATCTAATTGACTTGGTACCCTTGTCAAAAATCAATCAACTTAAAATGCATGAATTTATTTCTGGATTCTTGGTTGTTCTATTCCATTGATCTATATATTTATCTATATACCAGTACCACATTATCTTGCCTTTGTAGATTTATCTAGCCTTTGTAAAACTGAAAAGTATGAATCCTTTGTCTTTGCTCTTTTCAAGAGTGTTCTGGCACTTTTGGATCCCTTGCATTTCCATATGAATTCTTGAATCAGTTGGTAAACTTTTGCAAAAATCAACTGCTGGTAATTGGATGAGTTTACATTTTATATGATGATATAATCTGTTTAAATACATAAAAACATTATCAGTGGTGTGTGAATTGAGGAAGATTCAAGGTCTTTGTCAACTCTAGGATACCAGAGTTTTGAATATTAGCCATGCTGAATGAGAATAAAATATCCACCAACAAAGTGGCCAAAAATATTAATTAATTAAATTTAATTTTTAAGATGGTAATTTCTTTGACCTCCTTGCTGGCACCTAGTCTCAGAGCCATCTTCTTATTTGCCTATGGTTCATTATTTTCATTGTCTTCATACATTAATATTTCCAGCTATTCATATTAGAGCTGTTGGCTCACTATTTTGTTTCAAGCTAACTTGAAAGAATTATAATAATTTTTATTTTCCCTAGAGTGACAGGAAAGATTTCAGCCCTTAGAGGGCAGAGACTGTGATCTATTTTTCTTTATAGAACCCACATCTAGCCCTTAACATTTAGTAATGGTAAACCTCTGATTTCCCAGGCTAGGCCTGAGTTATAAAAATGTTGATATATAACAGCTCCCTAATGACAATCATCTAGTGATTCTCCATTGGTTGTTGTAATACCTGTAACCTTTTCCTTAAGACTCCTTCCAATTTCTTCCCTAACCTTTTCTGAAAAGTACCAGAAAATTTCTCATGGACGACCATAAAGACTATCTTTTTGGTTACTAAGTATCATCTGCCATCTGCCATTTACCTATTATCCAGCTCTAGCCCCATGCAAGAAGTGTCTGGGGCTTTAAGATTCCAGACAGTTTTGATGACAGTTCCATCATCTCAGCTCCAATCTCTACTCCATTCTACTGTTCTACTATGTCA
Organism: Tarsius wallacei; assembly: GCA_963574415.1. Lineage (NCBI taxonomy): Eukaryota > Metazoa > Chordata > Mammalia > Primates > Tarsiidae > Tarsius > Tarsius wallacei. The sequence continues at coordinate 4,024 of CAUYQG010272352.1, read as the reverse complement.
CATTCCCTTGAAATCTACTTTCCAAGCCAAATGCTTTTTTTTTTTTTTCCCCATATAATACCTTTCATGGTAACTTGATACAATTTATCCTGTTAGGAAGGCAGGGTGAGTTTTACTATTGAAGAGATTAAGTGATTTTTTTTTTTTAACCAAGTCTCATGGCCAGTAAATAATAGCTCTTTTCTTACAACTTAGGTCATTGGACTAGATTCTGTCACTCTTTTTCACTGAACAAATACGCTGAACATGATATAAAAGATTAGTGTGTGCTGTTATTTAGTGGTCACCAGGGGAAGTCAAGAGCAAAATGGTATCCAAGGGTGATGGACATGCACTGAGGTAGGTGGGGAGGCTAGTGAACATTTGAGTGGTCCAGTACTGTGATAACCAGAGCACACCCTATACAAAAATGAAACATAGCAAGAAAACATGCAGACCTGTATTTCACATCTAAATATAGTAATCAGGAAATCATTTTACATATCATAACACATCTTTGTTTTTTTTTTAAGAAACAATTTGACTCTGTTACCCAGACAGGAGTGCAGTGATGTAATCATAGTTCACTGCAACCTCAAACTCCTGGCTCAAACCATCCTTCTGCTTCAGCCTCCCTGAGTAGCTGGGACTAGAGGTGTACACCACAAAGCCTGCAGGCCAGTCTTAATAATAATAGTAAAGATGTTAACATTATTATTAATAATAGTGATTTATTAATTTTCATTTCTTTTAATTCTTAGTCACATCTTTTAACTATTTCTTAAATGACCTCCATCTTTTTTATTTACTTTTTAATTTACTTTAATAGTTCTCTTTATATTAAATATTAATCTGATGTTGACTTTTGATGTTGCAGATTTTTTCTATTATCTTGTCTATTATCTGTAATAAACTTATTAGTAGTTTCTTCATTAAACAGATAACCTTAATTTTTAAGTATTCATAATTGCCAGCTTTTCCTTTATGATTTTACTTTTGCCGTCTTTTTTAAGAAGTCCTTCATCACTGCTAAGGGACAAATCTTTCCTCCAATTTATAAGAGTTTTATAGATTTATCTTTTACGTTCAAATCTTTAATCCATGGAGAGGTCTCGCTTTATATGGTGTTAGGTAAGAATTAAGCTTTCTTTTTTTTTTAAATAAATTGAGCTAGTTTTCCTTCCTCAATGGTTGAAATCCAATTACAATATACAAATGGGTCTTACTTTAAGCTATCTTTCCTGTTCTTTAGATCTTTCATCTTTTTTTTGTAAGTATTGTAATAAATGTTTCAATTTTGTCAAAATCTTAAGTTAAAATTGTATTAGAATTATATTGAATCTATTGATAAAATTTTGAAACTGTTGGCCCCCTTATAAAACAAGTTGAATCATCCAGGAACTTATTGCAATCTTTTTACTTGTTTAGGTAAATTAATAAAGTAATTTACTAATTTAGATAAATTAATAGAGTTTAAGGTTTTTCTTTATATGTTTGCAATTTTTGTCTGATTATTTCTTGCACACTATATTTTTAGTTATTTTAATTTTATATATTTTATGTTACTTTCTAAGTAGTTATTATTGGAAAAAGGGACATTCTTTTTCTAATTGCTCTTGTATCGAGTTGCCTAACTTATAATATTCAGGTAAATCTAATATTTGGTCTTGGGGGCATGTTGGATTTCCTGTAGATAATTATCTTACCTAAATCCTAAATCATATTTGTCCTCTTCTAATCTTTACTTTTTTATTTCTTTTTCTAGTAACATTAATCAGGAAATCCAATATCATGCTAAACAATAGTAATTATAAAAGACACCACTATCTTACTCATAAACCTAAAGCTACGTAGTTGAAATGTTTTCACTAAATATGAAATTTTTCTGGGTTTTAATTATGTGACCTTTATTAGGTTAGGGAATTTTCCTTGTGCCACTGGTTTTTTTAAGTCTGTGTCAAAAATAGACACTGAAATTGACTAAATGAATTGTTAGCCCATTAAAATAGTTATATGGATAAAAATAGTTATTTGACAGACAAATGAATAAAGAAATAATGGTATGAATGTGTGTGTGCGCAAGTGTGTAAGCTCTTGAATATTGTTCAGTCTTAAAAAAGATCATGCTATTTTCCACAAGGCACCTAAACCTAGAGGACATTTACAGGATAGAGAATAAAACAATAATTACAATGGGAGAGAGGAGAAAATGGGGACACGTAGATCAGAGGATACAAGATAGCAGATATGGAGGATGAACAAGTCTAAAGATCTAGTGTGCCACATAACAACTATAGCTAATAAAACTGTACTGTATTTGGGATTTTTGCTAAATGAGTAGATTTTAGCAATTTGCTACCAATAAAGAAGGAAGAAGTAACTATGTGAGATGATGGATATGTTAATTCGCTTTGCTATAGTAACCATTTTACTGTCTATCTGCATCCCATAACATCATGTAGTATACCTTAAATATATACAATAAAATATATTTTGAAATTAGAAAAATAAAATATACATTGCAAAACTATAAAATATAGTTATATAATTAGTCCTTTATGTGGTGATACATAAAAGGAATCTATAAATTTTTATTTCATAGTCTACTTATCCAATTTACACTAGCCTCATCAAAACTTAGATTTTGTTCCCTCTTCTTTTTAATTTTCTGAATCATCTTTTTAAAGTTAGAAACCATCTATCCCTTGAAACTATGGGAGAACTCAGCTATGAAGCTCTTTGGACCTGAGGCATCTTTAGAGGAGAGTTTGAAATTACCATTTCAATTTCTCTAATGATTATTGGTCTATTCAGGCTTTTATTCTTCTGTCTCCAGTTCTGGCTTTTTATATTTTTATACAAATTTCTATCTTTTTTCTGGGTTTCAAATATATTCAAATGTATTAGTGTATAGCGGCTATAATAAAATTTGTATTATTTCTAAACCTCTGTGTACATATATTCATTACTTTTTTTATTCTCTATTTTTTGTTATATCCTCTTTTTTTCTATATGTCTTGCCAGAAATATCTTCACCAGATTAATCATTTTAAAGAACTACATTTTTGCTGATATTTTCCACATACTGATGAAGTAAAATTATGAATTTACTGATTAAATATTTATTGAACGCCTGTCATGTGCTTAGCACTGTTCTAGGCACTCAGATATAACAGTGAACAAAGCAGACTAAAATCTCTACCTTAGGCCAGGCTCGGTGGCTCAGCCTGCCATCCCAGCACTTTGGGAGGCCGAGGCGAGTGGATTGCCTGAGCCCACGGGTTCGAGATCCACCTGGGCAACTTGGCGAGACCTCATCTCTACAATAAATCAAAAAAATTAGCCAGGCATGGTAGCGCGCGCCCGTAGTTCCAGCTACTTGGAAGGCCGAGGTGGAAGGATTGCCAGAGGCCAGCAGGTTAAGGCTGCAGTGACCAGGAGTGTGCCACTGCACTCCAGTCTGGGTGACAGAGTGAGACTCCAACTCAAAAAACAAAAACAAAAAACAAACAAACAAACAACAACAAAAAACTCTACCTTTGTGGGGATTGCATGCCTTTTCTAATTCCAGCTAAGATTGTGATTGGCTCTCTTCTCGTTTCATTGACTTTCTTCTTCTGTTTGTTTTGCCTAACTTTTTAAATTGGATGCTTACCAATTTCTGTCTTAGAAGTGCATTTGCACTGTCATTCAATGCTATTATGCTATATTTACCTTTATGATTTCTTTTCTTTATACATTCTATTTTTAGTTTTCAATTATGTTTAACTTATATATATTAAAATATTACTTTAAATGTATTAATAACTCTATCTTCCCCTATACACATATAGCAGCTGAGTATGTTCTCAGTATCCTCAGAAATATACTGTCTTTATTTCTTTAGATAATCTATACATATTGTCTTTGCTTTTTTAGGCAATAAACAGTTGACTAAACAGTCCACTAACTCTTAATCTCATGTACATATTTTACATACATTTCATAAATATGTGTGTACATGTGTGTATATGTGTATTTTCTCTAATAATTATTTTTGTTGCCT